>CAUYRT010094611.1:0-109873 GCA_963574885.1 Lepilemur ruficaudatus | reverse complement strand
AAAAAATTAGCCGGGCATGGTGGCACATGCCTGTAGTCCCAGCTACCTGGGAGGCTGAGGCAGAAGGATCACTTAAGCCCAGGAGATTGAGGTTGCTGTGAGCTAGGCTGAAGCCACGGCACTCACTCTAGCCTGGGCAACAAAGTGAGACTCTGTCTCAAAAAAAAAAAAAAAAAAAATATAGTAAGTGCTTAGGACAGTTCCTGGCCATAGTAAGTGCCAATGCTTATCAGGTGGTCATTATCACTCAGCCTGCTCCCTCCTCACTTGTGTGTGAGGTCTTTATAGCCCTCTCCAGGGAGCACAGAATGCGAGCCCCAGAGGAAGGACTTGCTATGAAAACAGAGAGAGAAGTATGGATAGGCCACAGCTCCCGGGTTACATGATTTGGCCCAGAGCTAACCTGTCTCATGAAAAAGTGGGCAAGGCCTCGTTCAGTGCAGCACTGGCTTTTCCCGAGCCCGCTGCAGGCAGCAAATCCTGCCTCGTGACCTCCAGAGTCTCCTTCAGGGACTTCTGGAGAAGCTGCGCTGGTAAGCTGCAAACCCCAACATCAGTGCAAGTATGGCACCTCTTCAGATTAGATAACAAAAATGCTCAGGTCAATCCTACCACAGACTCTTGTCTGGTAGATACATCACATAAACCACAATTCATTCCATAGCGTTTAAACCATGTCATTAAGTTCTATATGCTCATCCTTACCACTTTTCCATAAGAAAACTGAATTAAATTAACTAAACGCCTGCATCTTCCAACTCTCCCCTCAACTACACACGTTACGCATGCAACATGGAAAGTTATAACAGCAAACCTTGCACTTGGATCTCCACCTAATCCCACCTATGGCCTGCCTGCCTGGCTGCCTGCCTTCCCTCATTCCTTCCATCTTCCCTCTCTGATCAGTTCAAGAAAGGATATAAATTCATCCTTCTCTGATAACACCATGTTAGGAAGGACACAGAGGGAGAGGGCACTCTAAGTTCCTACTAAAGATAAATCATTGTAATGAAGGACCGCTATTGAAGTTACAAATGCATGTCTTCTTTGACTTAGCACTTTGACTTCCAAGAATTTATCCAACAGACATACTCACAGGATATAAATCAAGAAAGTTAGAAATAAACAAAAATTGTTTATTACAGTGTTATTTGTAATAGCCAAAGATTGGAAGTAATCTAAATATTTATCAATATACTTTACATTCTATCAACCCAATTGAAACCTGTACAATTTGAAAGAATGAGAAAGCTCTTCATGTATTGATAGAAATTACTTTCCAAGATACATGGGTATGTACACACACACACACACATACACATATATACACATATAATATGCTACCAGATAAAATACCTTCAGAAGATACATCAAAACAGTTTGAGGAAGTACATGTTTGCGTGAGATTGGGGTAAAACGGAGTCTTTTCACTATTAATCTAAATTAGTTCAAATTAGGGTTGGCAGCATTCAACAGAAAAATTAAGATAACAAGGGTGTATGTAAAAAAGAGAGAGAAATGTCTCTCTCTGTCTCAGGAAGTAAGTGCAGAGGTAGGTCACCCAGGGCTGAGGACAGCTCCAGGAGGTCAGACCAGCCCGGGGGGTCTTTCCTGCTCTCCACTCCACCCTCCTGGGAGAGACCTGTGTCCTCAAGGCCCCAGCATCAGGTCTTCAGCCAGGAGGCAGGAAGGAAGAAGGAGACCCCCCTCTCCAGGAGGCCTCCCAGGGGTCCCACCCAACACTCCCACCGCAGACCCCCGACCGGTGTTACGCAGGCGGCCACACCATTTTTTCAAGGGGGCTTCTAGTAAATGTAGGTTTTTAGCTGAAGTAAGGAAGAAAACAAGAACATACATTGGAAGGCAACTCTCAGTCCTTTTACCCTTTTGAAATACATGAATAGATTACGCTTTAAAAAACTAGATAGAAATCACATTTAAAATGTATTTGTGTTAAATAATACAGCCTACAGAGTTAGACATGGGACAGGACCGGCTTCGTCGAGGGTTTATCTTTATCTCTGGCCCCACTCCCCAGCTGAGCCACTGAGGGGCTGCCCTTCCTAGGGTCCCTGCCTGTTCAGTGGGAGCCAAGGCTCTTCCCCAGGCTCGCAGCCCTCTTAAAGCCAGCGCCCCCTAGTGGCCGCCTCAGTGGCGCAGGATTCCAGGGCGCCTGTCCGAGGCCTGCAAGGTTCCCATGACATCATAGATTCTCATGATCTCCCAAAGGTCAATTTGCAGAATTGAATGTCAGTCCCTAAGGTGAATTCAGAACCATTGCTCTTAGAGTCTTATTTTTAAATAACATCCTAATTTTAAAGATGAAAGCAAACATTTTTGCCACAGAATTAACGAGAGCTCCCTCGTTACCTGACTTAAAGTAGCTTTATGGGTTCCCATGATTGAAAAACAAGAGCCTTAATTTCAAGCTCTATTTAACGTGCTTAGGATTGAGGCGTACTTAAGAGAGAACACAGTTAGATTGATCTTGGCATTCCAAACACTAGAGAAGAATAATTTATATATTTTAACATGTATTTATTAATATACTCAACATCTGCTCCATGTCGATGTTCATTTACTACCGTTTATTATTAATATAATAGTCAATTTATTAAACATTTAATACTTTATAAATAATTTTATAACTGAAACTAAGCACCTTTGCCATACTTCAGGACCTGCAGCCATTAAAACAGAGTGAATTAATTTTAAAAATTTCCCTGTCGGCACATTTTTCTTTAGGTACTGACAGTGACCATGGTGAATAATAAACACTAAAAGGCACCGTATCCAATAATAACGACAGTGATCAGAGGACTACTTGCCTCATTAAGTGTAATCATCCACCCACAGGTATTTAGGCTGGGTATTCACTGTTCATATTTCCTAGCTATTCACAAAGCAGGGCTATTTAAGCAGAATTTGTGGTGTGGGAAACAAGGCCTATCCTATTCTATCAGCAATCTGCGGGCTTGTAGACTCCAGGCTTGGACGGATGAGTTCTACTGGAGGGAATCCCTTAAATCTGCTTCTTAGTTTTCCATCCAAGAGGAGCTTCTCAGGAGGGGGCAATAGCACAGGAGGACTTTATTATGAGATCCTTATAAATCAAAGTGGGTTATTTTGCCTCAAAAGCAGAAAGCAGAGCCCTCACTCTGCCCCCCTCACCTTTGCCCACCTGGGCCAGGGCCCCTCTCTCCTGTGCTGCCCATCCTGCCTGACAGCCGTGGCCCATGGGCAGGTGCAGGGGTGGAGTGTGCAGGCTGCTTAGCGGACCCAGCTCCCCGCACAGGCTCCCATGATCCAGCTGCCAGAGGATTAGGAGTGGCTCCCCTTTCTATGCTGAACTGTTACTCAAGAGGCCTGAATAAAGCTTACCCTTTGTAGCTGGTATCTGCTGGAGATAATCCACAGAGAGTCCCACTTCTGTCTCCTCACCCCAGGTTTTACCCATTTTAATAACTGACACCCCATTCATCTCATATGCTAGAAACCTGGGAGGTCATCTCTGACTCTTCCCTTTTCCTTTCTCCCAACACGTTCATTCAAGAAGGAGGTCCTGTTGCTTTACACCCAAAATACATCTTAAATGGGCACACTCTGCCCCTCTCTGAGCCTCAACATCTCTCACCAGAAAACCACAATAGCCTCCCACTGGTCATCGTGCTTCCCTTGGTGCTCCCCTCCAAGCCCATCTTCATACAGCAGCTAGAGTAAGACATAGATCAGCAGCTCCCTACTGAATGGGGAACAAAATCCAAGCCCTTTTCCATGTCCTACAGATTTTGTACCCTTCAGCCCCTGGGTGCCTTTCCAACTTCATCTCGTTCTGTTCTCCCCTTGGATAAGCAAGTTCCTGGCCCTGGGGCCTCCTGTCCATTTCCACAGCATCCTGCTTGGTCCTGCCCAGGGACTTCACCTGAAGCATTCCTCCTTCCCCTCTTTGCAGAGTTGGAGTCTTTGATGATGTAGCTTTGAATATGGACCATCTTCTCTTTACTTCCTTCAGTAATTTCCTTTCATATGGTGTAATCAACAAGTCCTGTTTATTTTTCTCCTAGTGTTATCAACAGTGTGTTATTGTTATTATTATTTTACTATCTGACCCAACAGCAAAGCAGAATCCTTCTGTTTAGTTCACCACTCCAGCCCTATAACATGGTATTGTTCCTGAAACACAGCAGAGGCCTGAAAGATGTTTGTGTTTAAATAACAGATAAACTGAGCAATGCTGCCTTGATCTGTTTGTGCAGCAGACCCGTTTGAGGCACTGATTCTATAACATGGTCAGAAATTTTTATTTGCCGCTGAAGCATTTAACAAAACATCAGGGGTGGCCCAAGGAAAGCAATAGCAAAATCCAGAATGTTTGAAAGTTGCTGCCGAGAATATCGCCCTCTTGTGGATCAATACTTTAAAAATAAACCAGTCGCACATCTTTTGAAGCCACTTTTGTGGTCACATGTAGGACCATAGCATCACCAAACATGGTGTCAGGCTTGCTGCCGCCTGAGGCCTTTGCACTTGTCCACTCTGCCTGGGGTGCTCATCTCTCAGACATCCATGTCAACTCTTTCACCTGCCTCAGGTAAGGCTCAGGTGTCACTTTCCCAGGGAGGCCTTCCATGACCATCTCACTTAAGTTGCAACTCTTAGCCACCAACACTGCCATGTGTACACACACACTCTCCCTACCCCCCCTTCCACATCTTATTTTTCCATGGCACTTGTTATAATCTCATGTGCTAGGTATATATTCATTTATTTGTTCATACTCTGTCACATCTCAGGAACTTTTGTTTGTTTTGTTCACTGTCACCGCCCAGCCCCGAAAATGGTGGCTTGTACCCAGTATGTGTTCTATATACGTCACTAAATGGGTGGAGCAGTGTATTGCAAGAATGAAGAATTTGCCCATTTTCACAAAGGCTCCAGTTTTGCCTATGCTGGAATTATCTACTATGTGGCAAACAAAGAGTTGCGTGCAAACCAGTTAAAATGTACTACATTCCCTCACTGTGAGGCTACTCATGTTGTGCACTGCTCAACTCCAATAGATCACATTCACTGAGACTCAGCCCTTGGAACTGGGCGGCTGCACAGCCAGCTGTATGCAGAGCCCCTGGGAAGAGTGAGTTCATGTGGTTGTTTGAGGAGGGGAAAAGAGAAGGAGAAAGAGTGAAAGGGAAGAAGGGGAAAATATAAATAAAATGGTAGAAGAGGTAGAAATAGAAACTAAAAAGGAGAGCAGGAAAAGAGAGTGAGTCGTAGGAGGAAGAGAAAGCTAGAGAAGAAAGGGGGGTAAAGAAAGAGCTAGAAAGGCCAAGAGAGAACAAGATCCTGCCCCAACGTTCCTCCCTAGCTCTCCCTGCCTGTTCATCAAGGCCTCCCCACACTCTCCCGCGACTCTCCGCGGGAATTGGTGTATAAAACTTGACATTCAGCCAGCGGCTTAGGCCGCTCACGGTTTCAGGCCTACTGATGTATATATACACACATATACATAAATTTTACACTTAATTTTTAGACAATGTTCCCCATCTCTGGCTGACTTCTGTTGATGGAATGCCTACTCTTGATGTTTTAGGGTGACCAAGCCTAGAGCTGTACGAACTATAAATGGAGACAGGAAGTAGAGCAGGGCCACTGGCTGAGGGGTCGTTGGTGTAGTGAGAGGGGACACAGTGATGGGAGCCTGGGCTGTGACAACAGCTATGACGATGGGCGTGAAGTACAAAACCAACAGATAGGGATGGAGCAATCGCAAGATGTTCCGAGGATTTAATGTAGCAAGGAAAGGAACAACATAGGATCGCAAGTTTAGGGACCTAAATAATACCGGCTCTACTGTCATGAAACTCATATTTGAATAGGAGATTCTGTATAGGAACAATTGGGTAGAAGATGGAATATTAGTTTTTAAATATGTTTGGAGGAAATTAATTAATCCTTTAAAATCAGGAGTGAGTCTGATTGAATGGAAAGATTTATTAATGAAACAACATAATAAAAATGTATCTACACAATAAATTTCTCTTCATTTTTATCCTAAATTATGTGAGGATAACTCAATTACGTGAGAAAAAAAACTTTGATTTAGACTGTATCAGTTTTCAATTCCCCCTTTTCTAATGAGGTTATACAGGCAAAGGAGCAAAATACAAAAATTTGAACATAATTAAGAAAGGAAATTTTTAAACTAAACTTCATCAGTTTCCAGAACTGTTTAAAGAAGGAAAGGAAAGAAGTTGCATATATTTTCTTTGGCACATAGCCCAAAAAGTTGTACTTTAAGCTTCATAAGAAATCAAAGTGAGGAAAAACCTGGCAAAAGCACAACTGAGGGATTGGGAAAATTTTCAGTAGAGATACAGCTTGGTTATAAATAATAAGCTAAGAAGCAAAAGTAGCATTTTATAGTAACTATCATAATAATAAAAACTTTAAACCTCTTTTATAAGAAACAAGTGAAGAAGTTTAAAGATTTGACTGATGTTGAAATGGAAAGTATATGCCCTTGTCACTTTCAGCTGGTAAATTTTAAGCCAGCTTCTCCACTTATATATAAAGTCATGTGACACTGGACAATAATACTAGCAACCTCAAAGGTTGTTATGAAAATTGAGGTAATCCACGTGAAGGTTAGCACACTGTCTGCTATTCCAACTCTTTGCTGCTTCTAAAATGAGATCTTGTCTTTGCTAAAAGACTAGATACTGACTGTTTTGGACTGAATGTGTGTTTCTTCCCAAAATTTATGTATTGAAGCCATAACTCCCAATGTCATGGTATTTGGAGATGTAGGCTTTGGGAGGTAATTAGGTTTAGATGAGGTCGTAAGCATGGGGTCCCTACGATGGGATTAGTGCCCTTATAAAAAGAGGAAGAGAGACCAGAGCTGCTTCTCTCTAGCATGTGAGTGAGAATACAGAGCTAAGGTGCCCATCTGCAAGCCAGGAAGAGGGCCCTCACCAAGAACCAAATCTGCTGGCATCTTGATTGTTGACTTTTAACCTCCAGAACCGTGGGAAGTAAACGTCTGTTGTTTAAGCCACCCTGTCTGTGGTGTTTTGTTATAGCAGCCCAAGCAGAATAAGACACTGACTTTTCCTTGGTTTAACCCGTTGACTCTAGTTCAGAAGCAAATACTCTTCCAGCTTTATAGCAGATGGCCAGATGAAGTGTTCAGCTTCCAGCTCAATTCCCATTGGCTCTTGGGTATTTACCAAGAATAGTAACACTCTTCTAGGATAGGGTAGTTTTCCTCCACTGTATTCTGAAGCACTGAGCCAAATATTCGCAGTCACACACACAGTGCCATCTTTCTCTATCTGTCTTTGCCTTCAGCACTTGCCAGTGGGGACTGCACCTGCCAGGAGGCAGTGGCCCCTCTCAGTCACCCTTTCTCCCTCTCCATCCACCCATGCTCCCAACTTTATATCTTGCATTTTTGGGGACCTTCAGTCTTGGGATGGATATGGAAGTGTTTGGGTCTAAGGTGGCCAGGGATAGTAATAGTAGGATCCAAAAATACTGTGTGCCAGGCCATGTTCTAAGTATTTTATAAACCTCATTTAACTTTTATGCCAATTCTATAAGGTAGGTTCTATTATTATCCTCATTTTATAGATAAGAAAACTGAGACATAGGTAGCCAAACTCTTTGTAGCAGTGGGTAAGTAGCAGGACCCGTACTTAAATCCAGGCAGTTTGGTTCTAATGGCCGCCCTCTTCACTACTACACTAACCTATTCCCTAGACAGGCTCCTGCAGCACCCCGTGGCACAGCCATGGCAGTCAGTTGTATTGTGTGTCCCTGGAGTACAGGCTGCAGGTCCTGTACAGAGTCAGGAGAGAAAGCAAGACATAGGGAGGCCACTTATTACTTTTTTTTTCAGTAGAACCCTCTCTGCCTTCTTATCAGAGGAAATTCCTCCTAGGCGTCCTCCATACATTTTTTGGATTGAATCCTTGTACCTTCTCTGGGAAAACAGAAGAAATCTAGTTCTCGGTAGCC
The DNA here is from genome assembly GCA_963574885.1 of Lepilemur ruficaudatus. Taxonomy (NCBI): domain Eukaryota; kingdom Metazoa; phylum Chordata; class Mammalia; order Primates; family Lepilemuridae; genus Lepilemur; species Lepilemur ruficaudatus. The sequence continues at coordinate 101,854 of CAUYRT010094611.1, read as the reverse complement.
ACCATTTTCCAAGTTGCTACTTCTACTACCTGATGTCCTCTCAAACACTACACTCCCAATCCCGCCATCCATGTGGTACCCACTGACATAAGCACAGTGCAGAAACCCTCACTACCGCTTCCAAGGCTAGAACTGGGGCCTCCATGTATACCTGCACAGGTTGGATACTGCATGACCCATGGGAGCATCATACACATTGTTGATATCATAGATAGACATATTTATTACAAGTTTTCAACACATGGTCCTGAAGTGTTTTGTTCTAACAAAATTTGTGTACTATTTACAATTTTCTGACAGCAGAGGCAATGTCTTGCAGAAGAAGTGCACCTTCTTCAACTTTTTAAGAGATGTTGTGTGGGCTCCTGATGGCTCTGGACAATGTCAGCACTGCCCAGGCTCCTCAGGCAGGCTTCCTCTGAACTCCAGCTTCCTCCAAACACCCCAAAGTCCTGGCCCACTCCCACTGACCCATTCAGACTAAATGCACTTATTCTCTTTCCACCTCAGTCAAACTAACCTAGTCCTCCAAGAGGAATGTCTACTTCTACTTGGTCCTGAAATATACCTATTTCACTGATATGAAAATCTGGCTGCTACTTTCTGGGAAGAAAGAGGAGAGGGAACTAGTAAACAAAATGCCTTCATTTTTCATTCTTCTTAGATAAGTATACAATAAGAAAAAATAAAAGGACCCCCCTTTTATTAATCACCCCTGGTTATCCCCTTTCCCCCAAGGAATCCCCCTGTTGGATGAATATTTGCAGTTCTCCTGTCTCTACTCTTTAAAAGAGAGTGGGTCAAAGAAGTTTCTTTTTGATTGGTTGAAGTGTGAAATTAGGTAGATCCTTAGTCCTTTTTAGAACTTGCAACTCCTCAGAAGGGGAAAATGCCATGGGGGTGGGGGACAGGAGACAGGTTAGGGAGAGATTTGGTACAATGCAGCATAGAAATTTGGGGAAAGGAGAAGTTGTAGGTTGGATTTTTAGAAAGCGTTGCAATGTCCTGTGCTCTCCAACCCTCTCCTAACTTTGCTTATGAGAACTTCAGGAAAAAAATACATTTCTTTGAAAGGCATTTGAGAGTTGGATTTGTTTAAGAACATGACACTATACTGAGATGAACCTTAAGGGAGGAGAAAAAAGAATCAGAAATATTTGTGTTACATTAGTTCTTGGTGTTATGGTTAGTTTTTCCTGTACCTTTTGTTGTTCCATCTTTCCTGAATGTTGTTACTCAAGAACTTGTTTCTAAAGGCATTAATAGCTCACAACAAAGAAGAGTCATGGTTAAACAAGTGTAAGGAATCTTGCACTATAACCTCTTCTCAGACACTCCTCTAGTCCTCTTAGCACATTAAAGGTGTGAAGGTGACCTAGAGAAAAGTCTATAACAGTGTTCCATCCATGGGCTACCAGTTCGGGAATTGTAATACACATATTAATGGAAATTAAGTGTGGCTACATCAAGGGCTACTATCCTGACACCATCAAAAACTGGAAGGCACAATTTTTTTAATGTAAGGATAGTGCCTTTTTTCAAAACACTATGGCCAAAGATTATTGACTGAAAGATGTCACAGCAAACTCAAAAAGTGAGTTTGAGAAATTTCAAAGCAATTATTGAAGAGTAGAAAACAGTGAAGAATCATAAAATGAGATAAGTTTGGTTTCAGCTGAAAACAATTTATGTTAAATTATCTGCGATCCTCTTAGAGTCATCACACATGCAATACCAGGCTTATTTCGTTTAGTAACAATGCTTTCCCAGTAGAACCTTTGAAAAATTAGTAGTAATACAAAACAGCTCCATGGGTCCGCATTCTATCAAACATGACAAGTTTTAACAAATTTGCTTGCTGATATTATTTAATGAGTCATTGCCCTTGGCATTATTAATTTTGAATTTTCTGCAATGAGCAAGATTTCTATTACGTTTCTGAGGAATTGCCTCAAATTCATCTTTAAGTCCAAATGTTTATGTGTCACTTAAATGCATATATGTAGAAGATGAAGGAAGAGGGAAAGGAAGGATATGACCTTAGGGTTACAGACAACATTTAAGTTCACTTAAATCAATGGCTCCTGTTTATTTTCCTTGGGGACTGTGGGCTCTATCAGATCTCATTACATTCACACCTGCATCTCCTCGGTTTGTTGACTTTCCACCCCATGACTGCATTCAATAAACAGTACTCAAAGTGAATAACAACAGAGATGGAATGGTGGAGAAAACCCATAATAGGAAATCCAAACTTTATTCTTAAAACTTAATTTGAGTACATATAAAATTTCATGATCTTAAGTTTGGGTAGTTAGTTGGAAATTTCTATTAACTTCACAACAGAAAATACACTGGAGAGGGTGCTTCTGGATGATTTTTTTTTTTTTTACATGTAATCACTGCTGGTTTCATTTTTTAAAATAGAGAACTCCCATGCTTTACTTATCTCAGTAGGAAGCTGAAATCTGTCATCAGGTCATTTCTCAACAATTTTTTAAAGAGATATCTTTTCATTTATTCCTCGAGGTTTAGTTTTTTAGGAAGACTTTGAATATTTGTTTAGATTAATGTAACACCTCTTTGCATCCATGTGGTCATGCAGTTGAAGAGGCTTCTGTGGATTTTAAGTCTTTACATGATCTATCAGAAAGCCTCCCTGAAAAAGAAATGTATGTCAAGCCGATGAGGAACTATTCGCTGCTGTCAATCAGCACAAATAGAACATCTGAACTTTCTGGGGGTGGACACTGTACATTTTGGAATGTTCAGACTCCGTTTTAGACAGTGTAAAAGCCAGGCAAAGGACACCTCTGCATTAACCAGTTCTGTGTTCCTCTAAGATTAAAAGCATAAAGAGATTGAGGAAGCCCCTGTCTCAGTACCTAACATAGTGCCTGCACACAACTGGCAATTGGTGGATATTTGCTGAGTTGAATTGAAACGTGACTATATAAAATCATCACATGTAGAAGATTACGGGACCAGAAAATCTTAGAACTGGAAAAGTAATAATGATCACCTTAAATAGCCCTCTCATTTTATTAATGGAATACTAAGGCAGTGAGTAAGATCAAAGCTCCTAAGTCAGCCTTTTTAAAAGCCTTCGATTGCCAATAGTCACTTGTCATTTCAAGTTTACAGAATCATGAAATCTCAGTGGGAACAGATTGGAGGTTAGAGACTGTGATGCGTGCGTCTCCTTTACGATATGATCTTAAAATAATCCCCAGATTCTCTTGAACATGTCGAGGTGGAGACTATTTCACTTCTGAAGCAGCTATATGATTTCCAAATGGCTAAATATTTTCCATATTGAGTCAAGTCTGTCTTCTAACAACTTTCACCCATGGTCCTTGTACTGCTATCTGTTGTGAAACAAAGAAAGCAAAATCTCTCATTTACATGTCAGCCTCAAATCTGTGAAAACCTTGATTATTTCTGTTCAATGGAATAAACATTGTATTCCCAAAGTGTGCTGGGCACTGCTAAGTGAGGGAATCTTCAAACTAGAAGGCTAAGCATACACAGTTCTTTCTGACATTCCTTCAAAATGGCCCACACCAAAAAGTCGATCTGTTTTAAATGTCCATCAAGATACAGTGAAACCATTACCAGTGACAAGGCCAACTAAATGACTGAATATGATTGTGTTTTGCATTAGTATAAAGAAGTTGTTCACTACCAAGCTTAATCAACCTTTGCTGAATAGCTTCACTGCTTATGAGACTGCAGGTCCTCCTGAGTGGAAATTAGGAAAATTCATTCATGAAACATTATCCAATTCATTCTACATCTGCCAAAATTCCCAAAGGAATTTTGGGGACCAACTTAATTTTTTGATGAAAAGGATATATGTCCATTATAAAAAACAATTCAAGCAGTATAATAAAATACCTCTAAAATTACATGGTCAGAAACAACTATCATTAACATTAAGTCAGCATAATTCCAGATGTAGTTTGTATTATATTGTTATGAGAATATCATATATACATCAAAAGGTGAAAAAGCGGTAGATGGGGGTAGATTGATCAAAATAATTGCATAAAATGAGATTATATAGTGTGTGCAATTTTAGCAAGAAGTTTTTATTTAGTAAAGGAAATATAAATGAAATAAACTTGAACACATTACTGATCTTAAATGTTTCTTTGCTACAAGCATAGTGTTAAACATTCCAACTAAGGTTAAGAAAAAAATATTATGGTTTTACAGGAAGAAATTGGAATCATGTGTATAATTTGATTGCAGACCGTATTGATTCACTCCTATAAGTCATGAAATGACAAAATTTTTCTCTAATAGTTTCTCTAACTCTTCCTCCTTTATTCCCTAATTTTGTTTGTAATGTCCTCATTAGTATTATTGGTAAGATATATAACATTTCCAGTCTGTCTTATAAACATAATTCCAATGGTTACTTTGTCTTCATTTAAATGGATTTACTCTCAACCATGAAGAATTTACATCAGCTCCTCTATTTGAGTTTGTTATTTTAATTCACTTTTTGATTTTGATTAGCTAGATTTCATTGTCAAGTGGGTTTTCCAAGAATAGCTCTTGGTGTTTTTCTCAGAGTTCCTGCATATTTGAAAATGTCAGTTTCCTCTAGAGTTGAATGACAACTTGCCTGAGTTCAATCTGGATCACATGAAAGACTGCCACAATCCCCTGGCATTTGGATATTGTACATGTTCCTTTTTCATAGTTTCTCTGTTCTTCACTATGGTTGTTGTTTAAAAGGATTTTGTAAGTTTCTTTATTTGCCTTTTAAACATATCAAGAATGAGATGACAACATTTACATGTGAGAGGTCTGTGCCAGATAGGAAGAGAAAGGGGACAGACCAAGACTTTAGGCCTGAGAAATCATAGGAGGAAGTAGAGGAACAGTGATCGAGTCAGTCCATAGGATGCCAAGGTCTCTCTCTCCCCACACCCATTCTTTCATCAAGACAACACTTTTTGCAAAGGCTAGAGCTTGGCCCTTAGCAACAACCAGATGTGTATCAGGGTGCCTGCAAAGTCTGGGCCAGGTGACTTGATTCCCCAGACATAACAGGGAAGGATGCAGGCTCCTAGAGAAAGCTCCATGCGGCCCCTTCCAATATGGCACAGGAGGCAAGGTGAAAAGGTGTCAGAAAGCAGACAGGTAGGTAGGTGAGCCTGAAGTACATTCATAGTTCTCATGGGCCCCAGAGGGTACAAGAGAGAAATTGGATGAAGTAGGCAGACACTTTGACACCAATGGGAAATGACTGAGACCATGGACTCTTCTTTTTTCCTTTTGTTTTTTTTTTTTTGAGACAGAGTCTCACTCTGTTGCCTGGGCTAGAGTGCCATGGCATCAGCCTAGCTCACAGCAACCTCAAACTCCTGAGACCATGGTCTCTTGGAGGCGAACTAAACATTGACCCTAAAATGCCAGATGGGACCAGTGGCATCCTAAAAGGCCCTCGTCATAGGACTCTACAGCCTATCTGTGGCTACCCAGAGGACACAGAAGGGAATCAGAGGTCCCCTACTCTACTGCTGACATTAGATATGCAGAACACACATGCACGTGCACACACATACACACACAAACACACACACACCCAGTCACCCCAACACTATCTTGGAGAGAACTGGGGACAGGAGACAGAGATGAAAAATATTCAAGAGGCTGGGCATTTCACATAAAGAGGATGAGAAATTTCTGGTGAGACCCACAATGAAGTGAGCCCACAATGAAGTCAGCCTACCTCTTCTATTGTTTCCAACTAACAATTCTGAACAGAATAAAAAATCAACTATGTGAGTACTTTGAAAAGCAACCAATGGCAGGCAGACTGGAGAAGGAAGTAAAAACCTGAAGCATGACCAACATGGCTGTGAGTATACTGGGTTTTTTCCCTTCCTTTATCTTTGACTTTGATTCAAGGGCAACTGATATCCTAGAACTGGTATGGACAGCAAAAGCTCCAAGACAGACCTCCCTGTTTCTACTGTTTCTGGCCAGAGGACAACACAATGAGGCCCTGTTGAACTGGATAGTGTATAGAGGCTGTTCTCTCTTTTTCTTCCTCCCTCTCTCCCTCCCTGTCCTTTCCTGAGGGCAGCACTGCATAAGAAATTGCACTATGAAGTGATGTGGGCAGTAAAGGCACCTACAGTCCCCAAAAGAAAATCTACTTCTCTGGCCAGAACAGAATAAGTGGACTCCTGGGTCTGAAAAATGTGAGGGAATCTTATCTCTGTTATTTTTCTCTCTCCTTTGTCTCACTGCTTAGCACGGAAGACCATCCTGGTGCTAGGAGCTAAATCTCTGAGAGAGACCCAGATTTCTAGCCAGAGAATTAGGAAAAGGGACTCTTGAAAGTCAGAGAGTGGAGGAGAAATTTCAGAGAGGAGAGCTGGAGAAGGGAACCCCTGTGTATCAACCAACCCACCTCCCAGACCTACTCTGGCAAAGAAACACAGCAAAGTCTTTAGGTCTAAACTATAATAAAAACACCACCCAAGTCTCAATCTAACCACTGAGTAACATATGTGACAGCAGATCTGAATAGCATAGCAAACACTTGGAAGACTTAACTGGAACCACTAACCAAAAAAGGCAGGATAGAATATGTGGCCTGAGCATACCTAGGTTGGTTGGCTCCCAGAACAAACAAACAAATCAACATTCTCCAGAACATTTTCACAGGTCCCAAAGTTTCACACTGTAATATCCAAAATGCCCAAGATACACTCTTAAATGACTCATCATACCAAAAAAAGGGGGGGGGAACAATTCAAACTAGAAAATTCACTGTATGGGCTCAATAACAGAATGGAGATAACAGAAGAAAGACTCAGCAAACTTGAAGACAGGCCAGTAGAAATAATCTAATCTGAAAAATAGAGGGAAAATATTGAAAAAAAATGAACAGACCCTGAAGACCTGTGGGACAATAATAGAAAGTTTCATATTTGTGTCATTGGGGTCTCAGAAAGAGAAGAGAAGGAGGATGAGGCTGAAAAAATATTTGAAAAAATATTGGCTGAAAAGTTCCCAAGTTTTGTGAAAGACAGAAATGTAGAGATTGAAGAAACTTCAAAAACCCTAAATCCTATTAACTCAAAGAAATCATGCCCAGACACATCATAATCAAATGACTAGAAACCAGCAATAAAGACAAATCTCGAAAGGAGCCAAAGAAACATGATACTTTACACACAGCAGAACAATTATTTCAGTGACTGTGGATTTCTTCTCCTAGGCCATGGAAGCCAGAAGACAGTGGAACAATACCTTTAAAATAATAGCTTTAAAGTACTTCAGGAAAAGAACTGTCAACCTACAATTCTATGTTCAGTAAATAATACATTTTGGGATCAAAGGCAAGATAAAGCCTTTCTTAGATGAATGAAAATGAAGAAAATTTGTCACCAGCAGATCTGCTCTAAAATAACTGCTAAAGGAAATTTTTTAGGTTGAATAGGGAAACATATGATTTAAGATAAGAGAAAAAACAACAGAAATGGTTAAAATTTGGGTAAATGTTCTCCCTGTAAGGTCTTTAAAATGTAGATGACTGGTGCAAGCCAAAATCATAGCATTGCCTGTGGCATTCTCACTGCATGTAGATGTACATGTGGCAACTGCAATATTAAGAGGATAGGCATTTATTTGGGGATCTGTTTTAATTATTGTATCAGGACAGCTTTGCTGACTTTCCTCTGTTACCCACAGGGGTGGGGTGCTTGGGAAGAAGATTAGAGCAGTTCCAGAGAAAGTAAAGTTTCCTTGCACAACTCAGTTGTAACATAAATAAATTAGAGACCAATCTGCACATATGCTTTTCTTCTTTATTTGGAGAGAGTGTGAGGTTAAGATATTTGTGTGATTTCCGTATTGTTTCTAGTTATTTTCATATTTCAAGTGGAAAGCTCAGTTCGAGGCTTCCAAACAGTTTGATACAGGTGATAAATTCTTCTTGGCACCCTTCTCCCCTATCTTCTACCTGTTTATCTCTCACTTCAAGCAACCATTTGTGAACTAGGAAATTATGGTACTACCTATGTTTTCTTAACTCCAGCAAGTTTTGTTGAACAACCTAAGCTCTGCTCTCTCTCCGCATTTTGTTGAATGTCCTGGGCCAGGTTCAGTACCTCTCCAGCTCCTAATCCCAGTTGCGGGTGTAACTTATTTCCTGAGTAGGATACCCCTGTTTTGCGTCTTCAAGTTTAGAGCATGAACTCCTAAAAATTATTGAACATAGAATTTTTTCACTTCTCTAGTGAGCTGCTGATTGTAATAACTAAGGGATCCTACTCTTGAGAATTTTTCCTCTAATTTTCCCCAAATTGTATAGTTATCTTTCTAGTATCTTGCCTTTTACACAGAAGCATATAAGGTTGAATTCTTTAGATTTTCTTGACTTACCTTATTGCTCTGATACAGTTTTTTTGGAGTCAAAAGGGTGAAATGAGAACACGCCAAAGTATGTTCTCATCTCCAGGTTTTATGTCATGAAATTTTATCAGTTTTCTTATCAGTTTGGTGTTGGTAAATTTTTTTCTTGGTTTTTCTCCTTCAGTTTGGTGGCTGGGGAGGATCGTTTTGTGAGGGATCTGGGGAGAAATTATTAGTGATCTGCCTTTATTCTGCTAACTTTACTCAGAAGCCTGAACATGAGATACAGGTTTTGGCTACAACACAATGTGTGCATTTTTTTTAATAACTCTACATTCTGCAAAATTATACCAAAAATAACAGGGCTAATGGAAAAAATATAATTAGGTGTAGATCGCTCAAAACCTATGCAACTTTATAATGAGAGAATTAACAAAGAAATAACAATCTAATGAAAATACCAGCACAGTTAAAAGACATATTGATGAAGAAGAAGAAGAAGGAGAAGAAGGAGAAGAAGAAGAAGAAGGAGAAGAAGGAGAAGAAGAAGAAGAAGGAGGAGGAGGAGGAGGAGGAGGAGAAGGAGAAGAAGAAGAAGAGGAGAAATGATAGAAAAAGAAATTAGGAAAGGTTGAGGCTGCTGAACTGGGGAGACCAAGACAAAATGGCTGTGGGGGGACATCACAACAAGGAATTCTAAGACAGAGCAGCAGCAAGTGGCCAAAACCAAGCTCAAAGAAGGCTTCAGGGACAAGGGCACCCACCCACACAGTACTGAACTCTTCTGCCCCTGGCATTCAGCGGTGCTCACGTAGTTTGCGTTTAGCTGCTGTTACTTCATGGTGTAAAATGCTATCCTGCTGGGGGAAATTTTACATGAAAATTGCATATGAAACTTCTCAGTATATCCACAATGTTCCCTTGTCTACCAGTCAGTATGAGCTGGCTTGGATTACCGAAAGACACATGACAGCAAAATAGTTTGTACCTTTTCATATGGGGTGATGTTCTTTAAGAGAATTTTTTTGACAGAATCTCTAACTATATACTAACTCATAAAAATTATGCTGTATCATATATTTTGTCTTGTCAGTGTTTTAAAATACAAAAAAGAAACAAGACCAGAAAAATAATGAATACTGAACTTGTTTACATTATCATTAAATTTGGAAAGATTAGAAATAGTCTGCACATGCAACAGGAAAGAATTTCATAAACTATAGTGCATCAATTCATTGGAATATAATGTGGACATTAGCACATATTTAGAATTACATGTACTATCATGAAAATATATTTAAGTATTATGTAAAAAATATGCATTATATATATAGCTCTGTGAATACATATATACACCAAAACGTTAGCTATGGTTATCTCAATGTGGTAAGATTCCAGGTGATTTTTATTTTTCTTCCTTATCTGTATTTTCTTTTATTCTACAATCCACTTTATATTACTCTTGCAATAAGATGAGAAGTTAGTATAAAAACTCACATCTGAAAATATTTTAGCTTTCACCATATTTTATAACAGGGAACAGTATGCAATATAATTTCAAAACCATAGGGAGCTGGTTTTAAAGAGTTTCTTCCGCTTTGGCGTACTAGGCTAATGGAGCTTGTGACACATACATATGGCATGAAATGTAGTGCTGGGGTCTGGAGAGGTTATACCAACAATGACTTAAAGGTCTGTTGGGTTTCATCTGTTGCAACATCCTATGCTTATCAATAAACTTTATTTTCAGAGACCATCCTTCTCTTACAGAAACATCATTTCCTTGGAGGCACATGTAGATAGATGCAATACAATCTAAAGTTTTTATGGGGGGAAGGAAAAAGTGACTGTAACAACAGGAAAGCAGGTTAATACGACATCGTGAATCAAGCCAACAACAACAAAAGTGCTTTTGTGCACTTGTGAACGTGGCCACATCATGGTTTGGACCATCAAGAAGCAGCGAAGATGCTGTAGGCTCTCCCTTGTTTCTGAGACCCAGAACACGGGCTGGATCCCAGTGGCTCTGACACAGTTATGGTGCTTCATGTCAATAACATCTGCGTAACCTTGAGTCAATACCTTAACTCCTCTGGGCCTCAGGTTTCCTAGTTGCAAAATGTTTGTGATGATCTCAAAGATTCTTCTCTGGCTCTGAAATTCTATGGTCTTATAATTTAAAAGAATTCAATTAATATTAACTGAGCACATACTATGTTCTAGTTAGGATGTCAGATTCATCTCTCCCCTCAGGAAGCTTACAGTCTGATAGGCGATACAAATGCACAAATAATATTAGTGTATGGATAATGAAAGCAAAATAAAAGTGCCACTAGAATAGAATATAGTCAATGCCCTGGGAGTTGAGACAGCATTATATAGCCTCAAGAGTTCTAAAACTGTTCTCCTACACTGTCTTCTTTAGCCATTTTCAAATGTTTGGCCATCTAGCTTTCTAAAATATGAAGAGATCTTTTTCGAAAACCCCAAACTAAAACTACAGCAAGTCAGTAAAAATAGGAATCTGTTTTGTTGTGAACACTAATGGAATTCATTCCAATAAAATAGAATAAAACATCAAAAATTCAGACAAAGGAAGACAGGAGTTAAGAATTAATGCAAAATCAATTATAGGATTTGAGTATTATGTGATGCTAATGAACTCTTGTTTTACTTTCAGTGTTTACAGAAGCATCGTCTGGAAATCTTTACAAAATGGCTTTTTGAGAATATAAAATTTGAAAGGCCCATACATGTCTAGTATGACCTTCTCAGCGTACAAATTGGAAAACTCATACAAACTGGTTATTTGAGGCCCAAAAGAGAGGAGTCATTGTAAATAACACAGCAAATGATTGTAAAGGGCTTCCTGATGAACTTGAAATTTAGTTCTGCATCTGATGATCAATGCAATTTTCAGTAGTGGACTTAAACCTATAGTCCTTGATGCATCAGTCTTCCACAGAATATCTTGGATCCTCGGTATAGACGCTGCCCTGTGGTTTCCTCAATCTCTGCTCTACAACTCCACCTTCCAGCTTGTGTCAGCACATTACTTTTTCAAAATTTCCTGAGCTTTTTATTATAAAAATTTCCAAACACATATAAAGAAAAATCAATATTGTAATAAAACTCCCGTATAGTCATCACTTAACCTCAGTACTGACCAAGATCTGCCACTCTCATATCATCTATATCTAAACCCATTCCTCACCCTTCCTTTCATTTGATTATTATTTTTCCTATTACTTTAAATTGTCGACATTTATAACATTTGCCTTCTCCTACCAGTATCTTTTTCCTGAGGGGTAACATAATTCTAGCAAAAAGTAAAGATGTTTACCATTATTTTTGTACTGGATGGATTGTTTGCAAATGAATGTGCAATTTCTGATAGATTCTTTGAAATTTTAGAATAATTCAATAACTCCCCCATGACTATCATCTTTCTCTCCTGGTCACATAATTCCAAGTCCATAACTCCTTGGAGAAGCTTCTTACCCAAAAGTGAATACCAGATCCTTACATCTCAAAAGTAGTAGGATGTGTGTGATAGACAAATGTCTGAGGAAGATGAGGCAAAAGAGTAAAAGTAATGTTAATTAACAGAAGAATTTGACTGTCAAGATAAGGATTTTTCAATGCAATAAAAAAATACTGAAAGAAGAAAAAATATTGGGGGATATATTAGTCAGCTCAGGCCATCTTAAAAATATACCATAGACTTGGGGGCTTAAACAAGATCAAGGTCAAGCAGGGTTTGGTTTCTGTTGAGGGTTGTCTTCCTAGCACGCAGACAGCTACCTTCTCACCGTGTCCTCTCATAGTGGGGAGAGAGATTGAGCTCTCTGGTGAGTCTTCTTATAAGCGCACTGATCCCATCAGACCAAGGCCCCACCCTCATGATCTTATCTAACCCTACCTCCAAATAGCATCACATTGGGGGTTAAGGCTTAAACATATGAATTTTGGGGAATACAAACATCCAGTACATAACAAGGAACAATTAGATCTAGTATTTTTCTTCTGAATTTCTCTACCAATATTTTTGCACATTTATTTGTTTTATCCACAATCAATAACCTTTTTCAGATTCAATGTCTACTTTGTAGAACAGCTGTGCACACTGTTCCATTTGCCTCATGTCTAACTGTGAGCAGACCCTCCTGGTTTCCTGTCATGTCACTGCAGAGCCAGAATTACTTTATAAATCTCCTTACAAATATCAAGTGCCACTGTGAATACTTAAATATGTTATAGTAAGCAGAGATCTATTGGGAGCTAAATGAGAGCCAAGCCACTGAGGAAGTAGCTCTACCCACCTGGCTCTGGGACGGGGTCAGTACAGGCTTCCTCTGGACAGTTGTCACTTACAACTTTCTTGATCCCAGGCCTGAGACTCTCATGCTGTCTTTTGGCTGTTGAAAATTTAATGCAACCAATTACGCCATGTTTGCAATGGTCTTTTGATGTGTCAACTTTGTAAGGTTACAGTCCCCAGCCATTTAATCAAGCATTCATTAATCTAGGTGTTGCTGAGAAGGTATTATTTTGTAGATGTGATTAAAGCCCACAATCAGTTGGCTTTAAGTAAGGGAGAATATCGTAGATGATCTAGGTGGACCTGATTCAGCAACTGAATGGTGTGAAGAGCAGAACTGACGAAGAAGAAATTCCACCTGTAGACAGCAGCCTCTGCCCATATAGCGTTCCAGCCCCTCCTTCCTGCCAGCCTGCCCTACAGATTTCAGACTTACAAGTAAGCTCTCAGTCATGTAAGGCAATTCCTTACAAGAAATCTCTCATACATTATCTCCTACTGGTTCAGCTTCTCTGGTTGAATGCTGACTGACGCAAGGTTCCAAATTTTCCCCCAAGTTATATTTGTCAGTGAAACAGAGTTAGAACTTGCGTGCAAAAGTTACGGGGCAGTGTCCTCATGAAGAGGCAGGATGGCAACCTGTCAGACTTCAGGAAGAAGTTCTGCTCCAGGCAAGAGATGCTATAATGCTTTGATAGAGTCCTGCTGATGCCGAGTGAAATTTTGGCATGGGTGGTAGTAAACTCTGCTACCAACTACATAGGGAGAAAGAGCAGAGACAAAAGAAGGAAGACTGTCTATTCAAAGACCGTGAGCTTGAAAGAAGCATTCTTCTTGCAGAGGGAGCTGGAAGGGTAAGAAAACACAAGTCCTTTGAGCTGTGCCCAGCCTGAAGTCGCTTCTGCTAATGAAAGCGGAATCAGAGGAGCTCCCTTTCCTTAGGAGCCTTTTCACATTAATTAAAATATCTGCACATGTAAGCTGTGTACACTGTAATCTCAGGGAGCTCTGGGGTTCCATATTTCCAGATCTAACCCTGGAATTTAAGAGATAAAGTAGAATTAGGGAGGCAAGAACAGGAAAGCAATGTTAATGGGTCGAGATTAATACTCACCTACCGGAAATAATTTTAGGTCTGTGAAATACAAGGCTTGAAGTACAGGCTTTAGAGTCACCAATATCAGGGGCTTTAGTAATATTTCTAAGCTCTTCCATGCTCAGCTTTCCTATTTACAAACTGGAGATACTACCTACCTTAGGCTTTAAAGAAAACAGGATGCATCATGTTCCAGACACATGGAAATGGTGTTCCACAAATATTAGCTTTTGTCTATACGCACAAATTCACAGGAAAAATAAAACCCTTGCAGGGGCCCCAAAATGAATACTTCCAATATATACCCTATTCCTTCACTCCCATAGATGTGTGTGCTGATGTTTTTGCTGACCCCATTTGAAGTCACATAATATTCTTTCCTTTTGTTTGGAGATGAAAATCATTTTACTTTCTGCTCTGCTAAAAAGTTCCCAGTCTCTGAGTGCTCAGCAAGCATCATTTATACCACAAAAATGATGATTACCATGATGGTGCAATAAATTTTTGAAAAACAGAAATACAGAACTTTCTCAGTATCCCGAGTCAATGACAGAGTCAGAAATAGATTCTAAAATTGCTGATCCATTGTCCTATGGTCTGTTAGTTCAAGGAATGTTTCTTTTAATACCTCTGTATGTAATTAAGCGTTCAGCTCTTCAATCGTGTATTTTCTCCCTGCTTGTAGCTTTTTTGCTGACGGCCAAGGCCATTAACTCCTTCTTTCATTAGGCAGCAGAGCCTTGGGAAAAAACTCAAAGAAGGGAAACTCTATAACCCTGAGAATATACCACAAAAATGTGACATAGCAGACTTTTATTGGCTAATGATAGAAAGAGTAACCCGGCAGGTTTGAAACTGAAGATGGCCCTCTAATCTCAGTGATACATCAAATACAAAAGTTACATTTCCAAATTCCTGGAAATATCATATTTCTTCATGGTCATCGGCTATTTTCTCTTCTCTGGAGATTGTTTTTCGCTATACCTTAAAATGAGTTTGCTTCCCCCACCACCCAGGACCTTCATTAAATTATGGTACTGTTTTACAATAGCCAAATGTTCTCAGAGCAGAAGGGTGAGAAGATAATACATCCTATCCATACTCAGGTCACATGGAATCCTTTAGTATGTGAAAATGAACTTCAAAAGATAAATGTGTACAATAGATTCCTATTTTCTACATTCTCCTCCAGTGGAAATCTCCACCTCGGAGCTCTTTCAAACATGTATTGAGAGCATGCCTGCAAATTCAGCGGAATCGAATTAATCCATTGTTGACAAGTAGTTGAACTAGGGGGTGAGTCAGCAGACGAACAGTTTTGAGAAATTTTTGATTCTGATGGTCTCAATGTTGGCTATTTTGTCCAAAACAGAAAGGAAAAATAAAAATAAAAATTTGTTCAAAGTGGATTGCTATCTAGATTGGAAATTACTTAACCTAAATGTGAGATTGGCTGTGCAGGAATACAATAAAAATGTCCACAGTAAAAAAAGTAGATTTCTGTAGGAAAGCTTTTCTTCCTTTGTTGATGTTTCTGGCGTTAAAAAGTCTTCGCGTCTCTGTTAAGCAGTGTGGCCTTGCTGCTATTGGGAGCAGCACAGAGCCCCCCTCCCCCTAGTAAAACTAAAGTGTAGGCATAGAAGTGATTGTGGCCCAAGTGGCTAAGACTCCCTCCTACCAGCCAGAAGAGAACTTCTGTTCCCTGCTGGTGCTTGGTCCCTTTTCCTTATCTTCTTTCTCTTCTCTACCTGATCCATCCTTCTTGAAAAGCAATCAAATCTTTAAAATTCTGTACTGCCACCCTGGCATGTGTCTACCACATGGAAATAATAGATGGGACCAAACTATGGAAATTAAGTGGGGTTTTCCTCTTTCGTTCCCTCACTTGTACTTGGGCCTAGAACATTCAAAGAATTTATAGCTAGGAAACACAGCCATTTAGCAAGACATCTGGTTAAAGTAGCCATGGGTAACAAACCATCTCCCTTTGGCAGGGAGGAGTGGCACAAACACATACAGTACTTAATGCAATCCTAGAGATACTCCCAAACCTGACCAACCCTAAATATCCCCTCAGTCATCTGTGGCCCAGAGCTTTCCACCAGTGGGCTTCTTCCTGTGGCTTTACAGGCATTGAGTCTATAGATCCATATTAAATGTGAAAAAAATATATACATATTATGGATAATTTGGGTTTTCATCATTGCACCTTTCCGTATTTACCAATTTTTCTGTAATGTGTTTCCTACTATAATTAGAAAAGGAAACCCATGGTTAATGTTGTTTACATTTAATATGTAAACAAAGTGCACTCACACCTTAAGTTTAGGGTGAACTCATAACTCATTCATTTGCTTATTGGCTGCCCACTGTGTGCTAGGCACCAAACACCGCCCTGGTGGGTTTGCTTTGTTTTAAGAATTCAAGGCCTTACTACAATAAAAGAGACAATAGTTAGGAACATATTAAAGGTGGAAAAGCAAAAATCGATCCAGAAAGAACTCAAATGCCCCTAAGTTAGAAAATGGATATGTCACCCAAAATAAATGGAATATTATGAAGGAAACTTGAATAGTATGAAGGCATTAAAATAACCAACTTGAAATATAATTATAAATTAAGTGGAAAAATCAGAAAATAAAAGAATAGGCTCAATAGTTAAATTTATTTAAACTATAAAAATGTAAATGTACTTCTACATATTAGGTGAAAAGGAAAATATGTATGAAAGGAAGGAAATGGCATTTATTGCTCATTGGAGAGTGTATATTTGTAAATTAGATTGCATTAATCATTTTTCTTGAGATATTCATTCTCCATATGAATTTTTAAAAAGTCATTTAAAAATACGAATTGACACATGGTTGAGCTTGTTTAGCAAACTTCAAAATTTTTTGAAACATATAATTGTGAACGTTTTTAAGAAAAAGTGATTTGAAATCTGGCTGAATACAGGTGACATTTATTGCCCTATGAAATACTGACAGCATAGCTGAAATATTGCTCTGTTTTTCTCAAAGAATTCTTTGTTTTATGTCTAGGCATAGGTAATTTTTGTTTGTTTTTTGTTTTTTGGGAATTATCACTCAAAAATAAATTTGAGATGATACTTCTAACCAAACTCTCTTCAGAAACAATTTTAAGCCACTCTACTAAATCCCTTTTTTATCTCTCTCATCTCCATATAGAGTATTTAATTATGTGGAATATTTAATTATATGGCGTAGAAATTAGAGATATTTCTTCCCAGCTATGACTCATAGTTTTTCCACAAAGCATAATATAAAAATGTACTTTGAAAAATTGCCCTAGTATATGTCCAGAAATGCCATTAGATTTTTTTTTCTTACATAAACATTAAACTTGGGGGTGAGGCAGGGGTGGATATCTATAAAATTACACATATGGCAATGAGTTCCACAGCTTTTTGCTTTAAAATTACAATGCAAAGAACTTAAATTCTCTCTCAACATGGGCACAAAACTGGGCCTGTTATACATGGTAAAGAAAAAAATGCTGGGATAATTCTGGAATTTTTATTTTTAGAATACGTGTCTGTGTACCTTTAAGATATTTTTCAGATTTCATTATATTTTAATGATGGAGTAGTACGGAATTTAAAGCTTGGATTTGGGGTCAATTATATAGGTTCAAATTTTGCTTCTATCCATGATTACTTTTCTGACCTTGGGAAATTTGATAGACTTCTTTAAAGCTTAATTCCCCCACCGGTTAACTGGAGATTTCAAAAAAAATTGTTAAAGAATAATTATTTTAAAAGGTAAACTCATGATGCTCATACAAATATAAAATGAATGCATGTCAAAGATTTTACTTAACCCATTAATTTGATGAGAAAAACAGCTGTTAGGACTGGCACAAAGGAGAATTCAAAAGCACACACATATATATGCCATTACAAATGCTGAAAGGAATTTGCTAATAGATGCAAAAGTAGTCAATAGGCATCTCCACCAGACAAAATTTATTTGCATTTTTAGTAACAGGAATCATTTGCATTGCATCAGCTTTCTACTGCTTACAGAGTTTAAAATAACTCAGACAATGAAAGACACAGATAACTCAGATGATGTGCTAGACAGGATATGCTAGAACTTTGTAGTTCTCTCCCTATAACACCCTCACTCCAAGTGAGAATGAATATGATCAAGACTACGAAGGCAATTTTAGACAATAATCGGGTACATGAGCATAAATCAAATATCTTCTGATTTGCAAGAGCTTGGTTCTGGAGAGTGAAAGGTTTTCCTGAGTTACAAACACTGCTGTTAAGCATTAAGAAAGAGTCTTTATCTCAAACCAGAAAGGAGAGCACACTGGATATGGTGCGGTTCTCTCACTTTTTCCATGCTGACAGGAAGAGGCTAAGGAGAAAGAGAAAGGAAACCCAGATTACAACCGAGCGTGCCCTTGCTGCCCACCTCTGGGTTTTTGCCTTAGGAAGGGCAAGGGAAGCCCCAAGATAGAGCTCCAGATCCAGATTCCAAGAGCAGAAGAGAGCTGGGCCCTGCTTCCCACCTGGAATTCTGAGAGGAGGTAGCCTCACTGTATTTGCTATTTCTATATGGGGTGATTATAATGAAGAAGACACAACAGCATGGAATATTTGGAGTGAGAGAAAGCCCAATCTAACAGTTTCCATCCCTTTGCCATGGAGCTGGCCTGGGGAGATCCCTTGCACGTGTGTCCCCATGCAGGTGGTTGTCGTGTGCAAGGTGCTCACGTTGTGGACGTCAACCGCAGTAGGTGCTGGTGCTGCCCTGGGCAGGTGAAGCCAGGTACAGCAGCTGCAGACACTGTAGGACAGAGGCCAGCACCATAGCCCACAAGGGATAGGACATCTCAACAGAGACCCGAGAGGCACAGAGACAACACTCAGACACCCAGCCAACCTCCCCTACACTGAACAACATCCTGAGGTTGGTAAGGGGCAAATCCTTGGGAGAAGAGAAAGCTCCGTGTAAAGTTTGACCTGTCCAATGACTAAGTCCAAAGCCTGGATTGATTATTTGCCCTAAAGCATCTGCTCTTGAAACCACCATGAAAACGGAGTTGCCCTGAATGGAACAGCATCAATTAATTTAACTAGAGGATTAGGCATTAAGCATGATGGTGACACATGCGGAAAGATACAATGTGGATGTTTCACAAAAACCTCTAGAATAAATCCATCCTCCACAACACTGTACTAGCATTTCTCAAGGGCCTCTACCTAAAGCACTCTCACCTTCTTTCACATATTATAATTAGGTAATTATGCAAGTATTTCTCCCTTGCAAGATTCTGATGAGGCCCACAAGAGCAAGGAGTATCTTTTCATTGCAATTTTTTTTCTGTTGCATCTGCTCTTGTACATTAGTAGATGCTCCGTAAATGTTACTGAAGTGTGTTGTTTCTTTCTAAATCAAAGTTATGGATTTTTTTAAGGATAAATATATTCCTCACTCTGCAACAATTTGAGAGCTGAAAAGGTATTACTTATCTTTAATTTTATTTCTATCATGTGTTTTCTAATGGCAAAATCATCAAAGTGTGTGTGTATATGCACACCCATCTACATATCTAGTGACAGTAAAGCATGTCTTGGTAGTTTCTATATGGACCGATGTGCCTTCACCATATATGCTTCACCATGGGCTGGGGTGTTTGGACAGTTGTGACCTATCAGTGGGACCTCCATGTGCGCCTGGCTCTCTCTAATGTTGAGGTTGCTGCCGGCTGTTACATACTAAGCTTCCACTGAGCTGTCAAAAGCAGTTTTATCGTGCATGGCTCGATCATTTTTTTTCCTGACATGTTAAAACTAACCCAGAATTCATCATTGCATAAAGTCGCTGAATTGTTCTTTCCAGTAGACATTACCTTTTACTTAGCAGCCTTGTTTTTACCTGCTGAAAGTTGCAGTGTCTGGCATAGAGAGGTGCAAGCTGGATGAACACAGGGCTACAAGGCACGCAAATCTCAGCATTGCGGGGTGGCTGCTTGGCCTGCGCTCCCCTCTGACCCAAAGGACAACGTGCTGGCCAAGCCCACCAAGAGGATCAGGGTGAGCTGGGGGTGGCACCCTGATGTTGCTGTGAGGTTACAGAGCATGGCATCACGTGCCGCCCCTCCCCCCCCATGCCTTCCCATTCTTGGTGACTTTCGCCTCACTACTGATTCCGCGTGCTGATTCAGCGGCCTTGGCTCCATCTGCTGACACCGGGTGTTCCTCTTTTAAACTGTTCTCCGAGATACTCGACTGCATCCTGACAACTTTTCTGCTGCTTGCTGAAGGTGGTCTCAGGCTGCAAAGGTAAGTAGCATTCTGGTTTTCCTTTAACCCTCTTCCTGGATACTAATGAGATGTCTACAAATGCTAACTCTGTTATCTTAGCTCGCTGATTACCTTTAAAACACAAGCCAAGCCAAGCGAAGGTTTCATGAACCATTACGTCACCTCTGCCCCACAAATGAATTCTGGTGGCACCTTTAAGCATTCATTCAAGAATGTGCATATGTGTGCCTTATCGAATAGCCTGAGATTTAACAAATTTGGTGGACTATTCTCAACACCTGTTAAAGGAATTTTTTACTCTAGATGGCAAAATTATGAAGTTCTCTGGCTACAGGAAAATTTTGAGCCTCTGTAATCCAAAATATGGGGTCTTCATAAAATCTTCCTGACTTTGAAACTACAACAACTTGAGTTCAAAACACACAATAGAAGTAATGTTTAAACAGCATTCAAAACTGATTTAGTAATGTTCAGGACCACATTACACAACTTTGCAAAATACATTCTTATTTCATTTTCTATTATAAAAGATGGCTACCATACTTGGAGAGGTCAGCTGCTCCCGTTGGCTCACAGAAATTAAGTCCAGGCCAGCTACGAGAAGAAAATCCATTGCTTGCAACCAGGAAGATACAGATGGCTTATATCATACCTATAATTTAAATTATTAAAATTAAAATGCTTAAAACGGCACATGGACTTTATAAAGACTCTATGCTATGGATGGATTACAAATTATTTGGCAATACAATCATAATGGCTTGGGTCATTTTCTAAAAAATTTTCTTTTGAAATTAAATTACTATTTGATGCTTCCCAAAGTTGATTTGTGGATAGAGGTCTAGTCTGAGAGAAATCTGCTTTTATTTCTTAGTGATAGCAACATGAAAGAAACATATTTTTACCTCTTTTGCATTTTTTCTCTTTCAAATTACTCAAATACATCTAAACCTTAAAAGGTCACTCAGTCCTTATAGGTACAGCTCAATGAGAAAAGCAAATTGGAAAAAGTTATCCAAAATTTAATGAAGTGGTTTGAAAATGCCAGACTACTTATATGAAATAGAAGATTATGTTGGCTAAAACAATAAAGATCTTAGCCCAAGTCAATATAGCCAATCAAAAGGGTTGCCAATGGTAACTCCCAAGACACAAACACAAAAACAGTCAATTTACATAACTGGTTAATATGGACATTAAAAAAATTAAACAGAACAGATGATTAAAATGGTTGTTGGACAAAATTTTGTCAAGGTCAGTTTGGCTTTGTGTCCGTCAGATCAGGAATCTGGTGTAGAGAAAAACCATAGAGCAACCAACAGCTTATCTGTGTAATCTATGTTACAGTCAACTCCAGTTCTTCAGTTTGAGGAGTATGAACTCAACAGAGGCTCTAGCTAAGAGGATACAAAGAAATGTGCCATGGGATTCAATTGATGTCAGTTATTTAATATTGCCTAATGTATTCCTATTTTTGTCAAATTCATATAAAACAGACTCAAATAAATGATAGTGAATAGTTCTGGCCAATTAATTTCCAAAGCTGTTTTTGTTTTTACCATTATTTATAATCCTTGATACCACAGAGTAGTCTTTCTTTCCTGTTAGGATCATTCAAAACCCCATGTCCATAATCCTGGACCCAGTTCTTTTTCAAAGCATCGTATTTTAAATGTAAACAATTGGGCTGAACATGGACTACTATCTCCAGGATGTAAGCTTGGAGTTATTTTGGTTTGGCTTTGTTTTTACACATTCTATAAGATTGTTCCCTTCTTTCCTTTAAAAATGAATCATAGTGAACTTGCAATTATATGAGCCTCTCAGGAAAAAAAAAGATGTTTTGCTCTATATAATTAGCATATCTATGTTGTACATCAATTTTATAGGTAGTATAATCAGTTTCACCAATATTTTATTTGGCTTAACAAGTCAAACCTATTGAAGCGAGCTGTTAAGACTTCAGTGTACAAAATTTCAGGAATTATCTTAATTCGAAAATTAGAAGTTTGTAACCAATGTCTGCACCTCTTCAGCAGGCACACAGAGAATGTGTTCTCATCACACATAATTTTTTGATTTATTTATTTTTGCCTAAAATTTTGATTCCAAAAGAGTTTAGGGCAAAGTGGGTAGCATGACAATGATGTGAAGTGCTCTGATTAGAGATCAGGTTATGATTCCATACGCGCAAAACTACCAACTTGGACAGAAGACACCCAGCCTATCAAATTAGCAGGCAGTGGTAGACCTGAGGTTGTATTTTTTCCTGTGTTCCTGAGCTCCTTTCAACATCATTCCTTGTACAAACATTAATTGAGAGTCCGCTGAATGCCAGACCAAGTGTTGGGTGCTAAGACTATGAGGTCAAGTGAGACATTCATCCCTACTCTCAGAACTCGTTGTGGTGGTACAGAAAGAAAGGGTAAATGAATAAATAAACACAAGTAAATGGGTAAATCACTTGTTGACTTATGAGTCATATGACAACTCAGAAGTTAGGGACATAGGACTTGGTGAGGATAGAAAACAGCAAAACCTACCTGAACTACTTCTCATTCTAAGCTATTTTGCATACGTTAGCCATAGTGTTCTTCAGAACGCAAATCTGGTCACATCACCACTACCACTCACCCTTCCTAAAATCCTTTTATGGTTTTCCATTGCTTTGAGGAAAAGGACAAAGCTTCTTAATATACCCTATGAGACCCTGCATCACTCACCTCTGGTGTTCCCCGATATTCCCCCTCACACTCTGGTTATTTTTTTAAACAGCTTTGTTGAGATATAATTTACATACCATAAAAGTTACTCTTCACCTGTTTTAAGTGTACAATTTAAAAAATTTAGTGTATTTATAGAGTTACACATCCCTCATTACAATCTAAGTTCAGAACATTTCCATCTCCCTAAAAGGAAACCTAATAGTCATTGAATGATTCCTCATTCCCACCAACAGCCCAAGACAACTACTAATCTACTTTCTGTTTTCATAGATTTTTCTGGACATCTCATATAAATACAAGTATATAATGCGTGGTCCTTTGTGACTGGCTTCTTTCACTAAACATGATGTTTCTGAGATTCTTCTGTGTTGTAGCATGTGTCGGTACTTAATAGTATTTTATTGTATGGCTTTACCACATTTTGTTATCCATTTATCAGTTGATGGACATTTGGGTTGTTTCTATTGTGTGGGTATTATAAATAATGCTACTATGAACATTCTATGTTTATAGTTGCAAGAGAAAAAAAAAGTTTGTGTTTGCAAGATTTTTAATTCCGTCAGTTTACACCCTGGCAAAAATCTTTTAAGTTTGCTTTCTAAAATTGGATCTTTCTGGCTCAGTGCAATAATTCATTTTTTTGTTTCCATTGGCATTTTAAAGATTGGATTTCTAAGGTGCTTAAGATAAAATAAACTCACACACTGATAAATTTGGAGCCCAGCAAAATCTTAAAACCACACATTCACAATGAAACAGAGAGAGCTTTGAAATTCACAAATCAAAGCTAAGTTTAGAATGAAACAAGAAATGGTGCAAAAATGTCTCCATGGTCAAGAATTTTAATCTATGTGTATTGGTTTGCCTTCTTTCACATATGTGATGGAAAATCCCCAAATCTACAAAATGAGATCACAGAGAGAAATGTGTACCTCCTGAAATTCAAGAGTTCCATCAAGCCTCTGAGCATACTTCCTGGTTATTGTTCCTGTTGTCTATTTTCTTCCATTCTCTATGAAGATATATTTTTCTCTAAAAGTACCAAAGGCAACCATTCCTCAGATTTGACAGCTAATTTGGTGGTGTGGAAAGGAGACTCTGCCAATAATATCTATGGTAATAGAGTTTATTTATTTCTGTTTTCTCTTGAATTGCATTGATTTGGAGCTGAATTATTTGTTTAGTGTTTGCTTAAGATAAATATTTCTGCAGATCTGTGCAGGTTTGCATTTTAAAAAATAATGCTTTCTGGACATTTTTCCAGACCTGACAGTTCCTAAATTATAGGCTAACATTTTTAGCCTTAATGTATGGTAAAAAGGTCTGCATTGATATCTTGGTCATGATTTAAAATTACTACCTTTTATTTTTAACATTATTGAAGGTGATTCTCTTTCGTTATTTGCTGTCATTCCTGCTTATTTCCTATGCATGAAACTTTAAGGCAAAGATGTGCATTTTCCATTCTGGCCACTTGAGGGAATCAGACTTGAGAAATGGCAGACAATTTAGGCCTTTATTTCCAAAGATAGGAGAATCAATATTTATTTGTTGCCAACTGTTTCTCACGTCACTTAGACATCAAGAAGATCACAGAGCCCAAGTTCTGAGATAAATTACTCTTTATATACTTTATATCCAGGTGGAAAAGAGGAATTGCTGATGAATGGGAGTCCTGGGAGGTACTAAGTGAGGTCCCCGCGTACAATTTATGATCAGCACTCTTGGACTTCAGAATGATTAATAACATCAATTCTCCCTGGAATAAGAGCTGTTTTAGCCCAGGAGAGGACTGTATATTACTGTTTATAGAAGCAGATAACATCAAAGTAACCTACGGCTTGTGTTAAACAAATACAAAATTCTGGGTCAGTGCAAATTAATCCTAAAGGAGTAACGGAAAGTTCTTAATGACTGTGAGATCTATACATTATCACTTTTCATTCAAGTGGTGGAAAATGGTAGAACTATTAATGAGATTTGCAAATGGCCTCGTTTGCTGCATTGTGCTAACAGCTGCATAATAACATATTCTCCAATAAAGAGCCTTATTATCTATACATCTGTAGTTTGTTAATGAAGTGTAGAAGCCTATGCAATTTTAAAATTACATTCGGGAGCATCTGAACCATTTTAATATTATGTTTCACAACAAAAATGCAGCAAATCACATTATACTTTATATATTCTTACACTTTAAGTGGCTGTGTGGATTGATAAATTAAAGACTGTTCTCCTATCTACATTATACAAAACAGATGTTATTTCAAGTGCGTATTGTAAAGAGAGTTTTTTTTCCCAAATGATGTTTCTCAGTGAATAATTATATATTCTTGGTTTTTAGGAAGATGAGAAATTTGTAAACAAGAGAAAAATACTTATAGATATTAAATTATTTAAATGTTTTATGCACATGCTTTTAAAAACATCTTTGGAATTTTGGAGTACAATTTAAAGAGACTGTGGGTAAATAAAGTTTCTCAGAAAACATTTTTGTATTTTTCTTTCTATGTTTTTGCTTTAATACATTTTTACCCCAGATTTTTATTTTATTGTCACATCTCTATTAACTATTTCCAAAGGAGTTATAGAATGTCAATCTTTTTCAGATAAGCATAGTAGTGAGTTTAAATGTATTAAAATCAGCAGCACATTCTCTACCTGACGTAAAGTATATAAAGTAATCATTCCTTTTATTTCCCTACTATTTTAAGTCTTTTACCAATTTTAAAAAGGTAAGAATCGAATTGATGTGAATTTCACAACCGTTTTCTTCTTGTATAGTCTTTACTAGAAGTTAAAATAGACTCTGGCAGTCTGAATAATTCACTAATTATTTAATCCAGTCTCTAATAGATTAAATTGATTTTCCTCTTGGAAAACACTCATAGGAAAAATAAATTAGTCAATGAAATTACTCTGAAGTAAAAATATATTATTTAAATGTTTAAAGATTATTTCACTTAAATCAGTGGCTTGAACTCAGATTCCTAAGATTAGGATTTGACCATAGGTTTTATTATACATTTTAGGGCAAAAAGGTTCTCTTACTCTAAATGATACCAAGAGAAATTATATTATTTTGATGAAAGCTTCATGTGACATTTTTTATTATTCAGTGTTTACTGATTTGTGTTTGTTTCCAACAAGTCATGTAAAATTAGGACTCACTTTGTTCTGCTCAGTCATGAAATTGTCCAGACTTAACCACCCCCGGATTTGAGCATTCAAACAGTAGTCTAAACCATTGGTTGCTCATGCTTCGAATGGCTGCATGCTTTTCCAGAATCATGAATATATGCCATTTCTGATGCAATTCTCATGGAAATTTAAGTCATAATGCAAAAGATTTGATGGCATTGTTTTACCTTCTTTCTCTTGCAGGCCACATTTTTAGTGTTGTGATTCAATCCTTATAGAAATTTATGACGATTGGTAAATAACTAATCAACTTAGGCAATCGATCTAATCTATCCAATGGCCTCTTTTTGACAAAGTGCTATTCTTACATTAATATGTTCTTTTTGTACCATTTTATATTCGTCAAAGCGATTTCACATTATTTTAGACTCTCAAAATGGCATGAGCCAATCAGCGAAGATAAAGCCCCATTTAACAGATGAGAAACCTGAGTCCCAAAGGTCCAAAGTCAAGCCTAAATCACTGAGTCAAGGGCAGCCAGCAAATTAGTGTGATTCAGGAAGTGCATGCAGAGATTATGACACCTAGTCCAGATTCCTTTTATGAGCCAATTGCTCAAATGAGTCCCACAGTTTTAATAAAGCTATTTCCAAAAGCCCTGTTTGGGTAACAGATTATTTTAACATATCTATAAACATCATTTATATTAGGTAAGTAAGGAACTCAACAATTGGGATTCTGATCTGGCTATGATCATTGTTGATAAAATGAAGATGTTGACACAGGAGTAGAGTGTTGGACTTTGACAATGACTTGTTTTGTTCTATTTGACTGCTATTTAATGTGCAGGGAAGAAGAAAGGAATGCATTTCTACATCTACTTATTTTTTTGAAAACGAAACTTTATAAACCTTGTATTTGTATGTATATTTACTTACTGTATAAATTTTCAAACCAATACCTTTCAATAAGAGCACTTTACCTTTCAATTGTGACATGATAAATAATTATTTCAACTTTCTGAAGAGCTCCTTCCATTTTTTTCAATGCAAAATGAATGCCTCATATTTTTTCTGTCATTTATAAGGGGCAATAAAAATATCGCTCCTTGACTAAAAATAGTGTAAAATGTCACTATGTGATTCATTAAAATAGAGTTTATTCCACCTCGGGTTAGAATTTGCAACTATCACTTTTGGGGGGGTTCATATTATACCATTCATTTTAATATGTATTAGCCACTTGGGCTACCCTAACAGTTGAGAGTTTATAGCAACTGTAAATCTATTAAGCCACAATTTGCACATAATAAAATGAAACAGCAAGTAGTTAAATGAAAGGCTCAATTCTGAGCTGCCGAACATTTTCCAAGAAAAGTCACTGAAACTGCTTCTGCTACTGCTGCCTGCCTTTGAGAAATTCAATCACGCTGATTGAGGAAACCTGGAGAGAGCTGGCTGTTCCTTCCTCCAGTTCATAATTGCCCTGTAGACCATTTAATCATCTGTAGATGAAACAAAGCTGGTGCTGTAGAGGGCCGGAAGCAAAGGCATGTGCTTATCAATTGCTTCCTACCCACCCAGCAGACCCAGCACCCATCTCTGAGCCGTCCTGCAGGGAAGCTGCAGGCAGACTGGATCTTCCGGTTGTCAGTACAGTGGCCTTCCTGAATGCCTTTATTTTATTACAGTAAAGCACACACCAGCCAAGTTTTTAAGGGCTAAGTTCAGAGCAGAGAATGAAGTCTTTCTACTTGCTGGAGAATGCAGATGGACATAGATATACCAGCAAGAAAAGAACGTGCCGGGTACCAATTTGACAAGTAGAAATTAAAGAATCCTGGCATTGACTAAGCCAAATGGATGATTGTCATCCTCTGAATGATCTTCTGCAAATAAATTTTAACGTAAGCATGACGCATATCTACACGACAAATATTATCTGTAATATAAACAAACAACCAGGTGTTACTGTTTATATATATCAGTGTGCATATTTTTGCAAACCCCTGTTAAAGCTGAGTTTTTTGTTAGCAGTGGATTTCACTGCTACGTGTTGGTGGTGACCCTGGCCTAGCACACAAAAGAGCCGGTCAGAAACCACATGCCCGGTTTTATTAAGTAAGAAAGAGAAGACAGGCTGGCAAGTGGAGACAGTGAGAACCAGAAAACCTGATATATCATCCTAATTGACTTGCAATATTAGCCTCTTGCAGACCCATGAAATACGCTTCCTCCCGAATGCAGACAATTCAACTTTTAAGCCCCATAGGTGACTCTGAAGTTGTCCTAAATCACGATAACTAATTTTAAGAATGAATGTGGGTGAATATTATGTTTACAAAGAAATTCCATGAAGAATAGTTCTGTTATTTGGAGCTGTCCATTTGATTATTACAAAACAATCTTCTGTGGTGTTTTTTTTTTTTTAAACTTTTCTTGTTAGTGGGAAATTTTTAAGGAATTTTAATTCTCAAAAAACACTTCTGGCTAAATGCGTGCCAATTAAGTTCTATTCATTGAAATCAACAGTTTTCTGTTACCTGTTCCTTCAGGTAGAACAGAGCCTGATAGCCCTGCCCTTTCCCAGGCTCTGTGCAGGGACCTTTGCTGCCTGCAAACAGTAGGGACACCTGTTTTCTGAGCAGGGAAGGCCAGCATCTGAAATCTTAGGAATGGGGTTGCTATTAAAAAAGGGGTGCTTGATAAGGCAGCCACTGTGATAGGCAGCGGAAATTTGATAATGAAAGGAGATGCCTAATAGATTAATCTGGCATGATTTGCCAAAACACAGGGTTTTCTGGAAGATTATCCACACTCTCAATAGGAAGCTCTTTGTTTTGTGAAAGTCCCCACTTATCATTGTGTTCTTTATCTCAGTAAGAAACATAATGGTTTACTTGTTTACATGCATGGTAGATATATTCAGAGCTGGGCTGTGGGGCTGTGAACTCCCTTTCATTTGAAATGTTGCCAGCATGCAGGTTATTAGCTAAAGGGGAACAAGCAGTTGGACACGTATAAAATTTAAATCTGCCTTGCTTAGATTGGCAGAAATGACTGTTATTTCATCCACTGGGAAAAGGTTTTATTTCCTGCTCAAATACTTTCAGAGGAAAATCGCAAGCTCATTTGTAGCCATCATCTATGTATGTATATACATGTAGGGCTAAGTAGTATATCTGCAAAAAAAGGACTTGTTGCTCTCAACTGCTTATTTTCCATTGATTTAAATTATTTCATTAGCTTGTCTTGCTTCTATTTTGTTCAACTTACCATAAAGTGTGGCTTATGCCTTTCCATTATTTACATTGACCGTGTGGCTCAAATCTAGCCCTTGATGCATCTTAAACAGTACTGCTTTGATTTCTGGAATAGATTTTTAAATATATCACACATCCGGCAGGACAGGACTCCCAGAACACAGTCCTCCTACTCTGAAAATAAACAAAAAAAATATCCCCATGGTTGAACACAACTTGATTAAAGTGCTCCCTACTCTTTTTTATTTTTTAAGGTAATTCTCTCTATGGACAGAACTCTTTTTTGTTCTTATGCAAAATAAAACTTGCCAGAGGAAATAAATATCTGTACAATGTTGTTACAGATACAGAATTCTATATGCCGTGTTCCTAGTGTCTCCTTGCTGGGGTTCAAATGATTGTGTCTTTGACCTTTCCTAAGAGCAACATTTATTGACTGATCATAACATGCTGTGCATTGTATAGGGATCTTTTTAGGCACTTTTTTCATGTACTCTTCACAGCAACCCCATGACCTCACAACAATTACCCTCACCTTCACAGGTGGGGAAAATGAATATGAGAAGGTTTAGCAATTTCCCAAGGTTACACATCTAACAGTGACAAAATTAGGGCTTGAACCTAGGAGCCTGACATCCAGAGTGTGTGTTCCTCACGGTTCCATTTCATTGTCTCTTAGGTGGCCGGGACTTTCTTTGATATTTCATACTGAAAGAAATTGGAAATAGGTACAGGTGGTTATTTTCACGGAAGTAGGTGGGGAAGGAATTATTCCCAACAGGAGAGTTTGGGATGCATGCAGAATACACCATGCACTGCTCTTCTGTTTTTTCTGCTGCTGTTGGAGACGTCCGGCCACCGAATGACCTTGGCCGGTGAGTGTCATGGCATCACATGTGCAAGCAGGAGAGACAGGAAGATATGGAAAATCATACAGGAAAAATGGGGGTGGAAATCTGATAAACCCATCAAAAGAGAATGGATCTCAAAAGAATTGTCTGTCTAGACCAACTGACGGCTACAAACAAGTTACTGGTTTATGCAGCTGAAAATGGATCCAGTGCTAGGGAAAATGACCACCAGGCAACACACAGCCCTATATGAAAAATGGCGTTGAGCCTTCTTCAAACAGATTGTAGAAGTTGAAAGCCCTGGAAGTCTGTCTAGTCTTTACATTTACAGTTTCTGTTTCATATTTTACTGTTGGTTGAGGCACATATGGCTTTTCTGACTTTCTTTTCCAGCGCTCTAGTGAATCCAAATTATAGCTATTTTTGATGAAAAACTAACTTTTCACCAGAGGATAAATCTATATCACATAATTTGAAATTATAGTCAATCAGTCTAACTTGAGCTTGTGATTCCAAGTTTTTTATATGTATGTTTTCTAAGATGTTTCCTGATTAAAATATTTGCTTCAGGGTAGCATGATTATATATTCTCATTTATGTATTTGCTTTTATTTTATATATATCTGTAAAGTTCTTCTAATTCAAGTCATTTTCATCAAACTAAGAACAATAACTGTCAGTCCTTCTGGTAGCTCATCTATAGCAGGACATATTTTCAATCAGTTTATTTATTTAAGGAACATGCCTCCTCCCAATTATGTTTCTCAATGGAAATGTATGGCTGAGTGACCAGACCTAAAAACCGTGGTATTTCCTTTTTCGTAGATGTTAAAACACCATGAATAAGCAGGATTCCTCACCATCAAGCACCTTCATGGTTAATTAAATCTCTGCACAGAGATACATAGAAGACCCTGTGTCTCTGTGGCATAGTAGTGAAATCCCAGGGATAAACATGGGGAAAAAATTGCTTGTTGATCTTGGAACATTTTCACTAGAAGCTGACTACTGTGAATAACTTATTTTTTCTTGACTCTAATTATTCACTTCTCCTAGAATTATTTTAAGGAGTAGAAATGGTCATCTTCCCTCCAAAATATGTTAACAATGAAGAGCCCAATATGAAAAAAAATTAACATAACTAGTTATATTAAATTCAATTCCTGTTGCACATTTATGGAAAGCTTTAAATTACATTTTATAAACCTTTTATATCCTGTTTTAGTATTAAGCACAAGCCACATATGATAAAATTGTTTTTACACCTTGAAGGTTCAGATAATTCTGCATAGTGCAATAGCTTACACAGAATAGAAGAATTTTTCCTTTCCTTTTTTTTTTTTTTTTTTGTGTGTGTGTGTGAATGAATGCTTTTTTTCCCTCAGTATTAATATACATTCACTTCTCTGATGCAAAGGTCAGAATCTGATCCTACAACATAAGAATCCCTACAGTTTGCCTTGAAAAATATATATCTACATACTAAATATTTCTCAAATCTGTCCCCTTGAATATATCTCTTTCACTATCACCCTTGTCTAATCCACCATCATTTTTCACTGGGCCCACAGTAACCTCCTACCTAGTCTACCACATCTGGCCTCCTTCAATTCATTTTCCACCTTGCAACCAGAGAAAGTATTCTAAAAGTGTGAATCTGACCATCTCACTTGGCTTAAACCCCTTGAAGGTTTCCCATTGCTCCCAAGATGAAGCCAATCCCCTATAACTTGGTAGACCCCCTCCAGGCCCCTTGTCCAGCTTCCTTCCTACTCTTTCCCTGAACTCCAGGGCCACCAGGCTTCTCTCAGCACCTTGAACTTGCTATGTTCTGCTGCACAGAGTTTGCACATGTTGTTCTATCAACTTGGAATGGTCTTCCTTCCTTTTTTTGCCTTCTCAGGGAAGGTTTCCTTTACCTCCCCAACCCAGTTAAATCTTCTTATGAGTTTTTGTAGCCCTGGCAATCTCTCTTCTGTAGTACCCACTGGTAGCAATTTCATATTAATTTATGTGTCTCTCTTCCCCACTGGAGGTAAACTCCAAGATATGATAATAGGGACATGTCAGTTTTTGTTCCTGTTGTGTTCACACAGTGGGCACTCAATAAATATTTGTTGAATGAATTAATTAATGGAATTAAAATGCAATGCTAGATTTTGCTAATATATCTGAGGTAAGTCCCAAGTGCATTAAACAACCTAAGCTGATGACTCTTTTCAGTACCAAGAACGACAGATCAGGTCACTTCTCACAAGTAGTGCTATCAAAGGTATAGTCAACAGAAGGTGAAGTAAAATAGAGTAGGTATCCATCCCCCTTGCATACCAGTCTAAAGCTTAGGATCCCATCAATAATAGTTGAGTCAGGCAGGTTTCTCCGCCCTTCTCAGGGCTGTGTCCCATTGCTCCAGCTCACAGACCCCAAGGAGCATATACACTACACTTTCGAAATAAGTGAACACTGGAGTTGTGTTTACAGGTGACTGAATATAGAAAATTGTTTATGAAATCATGCTCTCTTTTGTTAACCCAACAAGTAAGTTCTGTGCACACTATGTGCCTTGAGAGGAAGTTGATACCCAGGAATTGTGAACTTTTGCAGAAAAAAATTGTATTGATAGTTTCAGTGAGGGCAAGGGAACAGTTCCTTGTTCCAACAACCCATCCAGGCTGTGGCACCCCTGGAATTGTTGTCAGCTGGGATGATGAAACCCAGATGCTCCCAGCAGACATGAGGTTCTTCACCCAATGCTTCCAAGAGACATGATAAAGCAAAGCCCAATCGAAAAGTCTTTTTCCCAGCTATTCCAAAGAATGGCCTGTTGTCATGACAACTTGTCACAACTCAAGGCAGATTTCTACCTAAAAAACCTGTGATGTCTCTGGCCTTGCACTGAGAAGCCATTAGAATTACCAAGAGGAGTAAGATCAGGGTTCCTGCCCTCAAGTTCCTTCCTATTGACTGAGAAGATCTGCAGAACAGAGACATGAAAGACATTTATTGTATCAAGGGCTGGGGAACTGAAGGGATTCTTCACAGAATAAATTATATCTCAGCCAAACCTTGAAGGAAAAGTAGGGCTCACCAGGTGAAGTCAGGGATGAAGAACATCTCTAGCAGAGGAAAGAACCCCACCCCAAGCAGAAAGGTGTAAGATTGCAAGGCAAATCCAAAGAGCTGCTCCTTGCACATTGATTTATTTTTCTCTTGCTCAAAATGGCTTTTTTAAATGACACAAAATAGGACCACCAATGATTCCCCAGTATTGCACCTTGCAGCCACAGAGGAGGGTCCTTGCTGCATCTCTGACTTTCCAAAGTCTAATCAGTCAGCCCAGTGGACAGACCTGTGTCTAGTGTCTTTCTTTGACCAATGAACTCGTGAGTGGCTACCTCAATGGAGTGGCAATGCGGGGTCATATAAGGACATGGCAAACCCCTGTTGTAACCACATCAATGGAGGGAAAGGGCGTCTTGGAAAACGTGGGAAAGGTACTCAAAGGAAACCTATTTGAAACTTTTTCCTTGAAGTCTAAGCAATTAATATTAGGTTCTGCTGTATTTATACTGTTTCCTCAAGGTTACTTTAGTTCAGCCCATTAGCAACTTGGACAGGGCATCGTGATCCTAAGACGCACAGCCCTGTGAAACTGAACTGAAAAGAAATGGCTTCCTCGAGCACACAGAGGAACCACATTAATGGTGGCCTTGTTAAATAAAGCTTATAGATATAACTGATAGGACGCGGCCCAGGAGTTGAAAGTAGTATCTGTAGCAGGCCAGGTATCAGAGCCTCCCAGCCTTTAGGACAGCTCCATTATTTGTAGACCTTTAGCTTGATCTAGAGTTTGGTGCCCTGTTGACGCCAGAATCTGTCTGCCGGGCTCCCGAAGGACTTGGAGATCTGGATGCAGGACAAGTTCCCCGTGTGTTAGTGCAGCTGAGAAACTTTTCCATGCTTTTTTCTTTTTTTTTCATTTTGTAAACCCACATACACAATGGCTGGGCTAGAGTGGTAAAGGAGAGAGAGGCAGAGGGAAGTTGCTGACCAAAAAGAACTCTCTAGTTCTCCATGGAAAATAACAAGTCACCCTGGTAAACCTGCACGCTGATTCACATCTTCTTGACCTAATCAAAGATAACCAGAGGGAAGATTTTTATTTTGTTTGATTCCCAGCCAATCCTGAAAATTCATCAGGAACACGAAAAAAGAAAGAAAACAAAACCCCAGCTATCCACCTGTTCTTTCTGCACGCACGTCAGTCAGCAAGGATGGTTAGAAAACCTGTAAACGACAAGGCAACAATCACTGAATATTTCTTTACTTAAGAACAAATGAGCTTGATGAGGATTTTAGCCTAAACCAGAACTGAAAGTAGTTAAGAAAATCTAGGCCAAGACGGTGAGCCCAAAGGGAGGATTTGTCAATGTTCCCTCCCTACTTCTGGACAGCTACCTCTATCTTGGTGACAAATGGCAAATAAATGTAAGAGGAGCATACGAGTTTTCTTCACCTCAGCTCCCTAGTCCATTTTAACTTCCCTAAAAAAAGTATTAATATTAAAACATTTGCAGTAAATTAAAGCTAGGGGAAGAGTACAAATCTAATCTAATTTTAAAGCCACAGGTCTATTAGTCTAAATGGAGCTTTTCAAGGATTTTTTTCCTCAGCAGTTCCCCATGTAACCTCACTTGGAACCCCAAAATATGAAACAGAAAATTATGGAGCTGCTATGCCGAAACGGAGGTGGGAGGCCCAGAGTTTCTTCTCCTTGGCTTCCCTCTCCCTCAGGATTCCACAGAAAGCCTTTTGAAAACCACTGACCTAAATCACTGTTAAATTGAGTATGTGGACAAAAGTTATGCCACAGTCATGCCTAGACACTTGAGAGAAAGGTCTGGGACACATTCTCCAGATGGTCTGTAGATCAAGCCTGCCCTGGCATCTTTGGTATCTAGGTGGACATTTCATACCCATGAAGATAGGATTTGATGCTAGAAGCCACAAATTGGAGACTTGGAGATGGGAAGTGGACCATCTACAAAAGTAGGCTGGCCAATTTCCCATGTCATGAAATCAAGCTAAATTTGCAAGGAAGCAGCAATTGACTGCTCTTCCCACCCCTAGAAAAGTAGGAAAAAATAAACCATGCTACCACACTGATCACCAGCCCTGTACTTAATCACACCCCAGGAAAATCAAATCTTTATCCCAAAGACAGAAAAAAAAAGGGGAGGGGGTTGGAGCAATTTAAGTGCCCTGTTGTCATGTTGGCCTGGGTGGGTGAGTCCCAGGTGACTCAGCTTTCAGACTAGGCCCTTATTTAGGTCCCAGTGTCAACAGCAATAAAGTTAGATGGAGAGAATGGGGCCACGAACTAACGAGATTTGTAGGATTTGTGGATCAATTTGCTACCTGAGGGCTTTTTACATATGATCTCTAAGAACTTAAATCTGCTCAATAAAAAATCTTATAAGAATAATTTCCTGCCTTTCCCAGAACACAGCAATTCACTGGGCTAAAAAATGCAAAATTTTAAATCCCAATCCAATTGCATTTTAAATTTAATTCAATTTAAACCCAAATAGCTATATAATTTGCAAACCGCTTTGTATTCCCCCTACAACATCCTTGGGAAATAGACAGCTGGTAGCTGCTGCAGCTTTGCTTGGTGTATCACATAGTTAACATTCCTAAGAGAGAATTTTTTGTTCTTCCACCCAAATACTTCCCCTCTCTTCCTTATCTCTATATCCCCTCAATAACTTATGCTAAATCTTAAGATTTATCCTTAATTCCTCTCTTTCCTTTGTATCCACATTTAATGGATTAGCACATTTTATCAGTACTACCTCCAATATATAGTCTTAATCCTACCACTTCTTGGCACCCCAAAACATTAGTTGGAGCCGTCATCATCTTTTGCATCCTCTGTTACTTTCCCTACTGCCTACTTTTCATTCTCCAGGTAGCAGTCAGAGTGATCGTCTCAAAGTCTAAATTGGATAGTTTCACTACCCTTCATAAAACTCTAAAACAAGCACTACATGTACTCACCATCAAATTGGTATTAACTGATCAACACTTAAATGCACATATACTAGTAACATTCATCGTGTGTTGGGCAGATGGGAGGGGGGAGGAGGGGATGGGAATATATACACCTAATGGGTGAGGTGCATGCTGTCTGGGGGATGGACACGCTTAAAGCTCTGACTCAGGTGGCACAAAGGCAATATATGTAACCTAAACATTTGTACCCCCGTAATATGCTGAAATACAAAAAATTCAAAACAAAAAACCGAAACTTTGAAACAGCCCATTATATCAAGAAAAAATTTCCAAACTATTCACCATGCCCTAAAGTTCCTAATAATCTCATCAATCACTACCTAAAATTCTTACCCTCCACTCCTCAACCCCACCTGCCTCTAGCCAAATTGATCTCCTTTGTGTTCCTCAAACCCATGCTCATCCCCGTTCTGGGCCTTGGCAGTGCTGTTTCCTCTCCCTGGAAAATTCTTCCCTTGGGTCTTTGCACAGCTGTCTCCCTCTCATCATTCACATCTCAGGCCAAATGTCACCTCCTCGGAGAGTAAGTTCTTGACCATCTAAACTGAAAGGGCCTTCCCCATACCACTGAGACGTGATCTGTATCATTGATCTATTTTATTTTATGACATTGATCACTACTTAAAATTATCCATATATTTTTATGTATGTATTACGGTAATTCTTCCCATACTAGAATGTAAACTTTATGCAGTCAGGGATTTCTGTCTATTGCTTTACTTCCAGTGTCTATTATAGAATTGTGTCTTCAGCATAGTAAATACTCAATAAATATTAGTCAAATGAATTTGTTCCCTAACTGTGGACCAGCTACTGTAAGCCCTTTGCTTACATGATAATGTATAATGATAATAATAGCTAATACTCAAGGCAGTCTAACACAGTGGTTTATAGCATGGGCTTTAGCACCAGACTACTGGAGTCAAACTTCAACTCATCACTTACTGGCTGTGAAATTTTGGGAAGTGAGATCTCAATTTCCTTCTCTGAAAAAATGAAAATAAATATAATATCTATCTTAGATACACACAACATACTTAGAACAATATCTGGCCCTTAATAAACATGTAATAAATGCTAGTGATTAATATTATCATCACATTATCTCACTTTATCCTCATAACCACCCAATCATATTCATTATCTGCATATTATGATAAATCTGAGGGAAAACCTTTGGCAGATAAAATAATTTCAGCAAGTCCAAGGACCTAGTAAGAAATGCAGCTGAAGATGAAATCTCTATCAAGACCCCACTTTTCATACTACACATGCTGCTTCACCTTGTAGGCTATTTCCAGGATTCTCAAGATTTCCAGGTAATCAGGATTCTACTCCAGTCTTCATGTTCTTTGATCCTTGAATAGTTTTATAATCCTCTGTGGTAGACACCCTTTCTCAGTGGAATGTTCCCCCATCTTCATGGTTTCAGTGAGAACAGACATTTGGTAAAAATTGACTTGACTTTCTGGGCACAGTCAATTCATCCAGATATGTTCACATGATCTACATTAGATCAATGAGTCTATGTTCCTGGATTTTTGGACTTACACCAAGTGAAAGTCTCAAATCAATTTCTGTCCATGGTTGAAAGCGTAAAGTGCAAAATGTAGGCAAATTGCTAAGGACAATGACAGTGTGTTATTTATCTTTGTATCCCCAGTTCCTAGAAGAGTTACTGGAACACATGAGTATTCAATAAATGTTTTATGGATTAATGAATGAATAAATGAGTGAGGGAAATACTGAATGAGTGGATACATTAGGACAGCAACCTTTCTGGCACCAGGGACTGGTTTTATGAAAGACAACTTTTCCACAGACATGGGGGGGTGGTGATGGGGAGGGGGCATGGTTTCTGGATGATTCAAACGCATTACATTTATTGTGCAGTCAAACCTCTCTGCTAATGATAATCTGTATTTGCAGCTGCTCCCCAGCACTAGCATCACCACCTCAGCTCCACCTCAGATCATTAGGCGTTAGATTCTCATAAGGAGCATGCAACCTAGATCCCTCCCATGCCCAGTTTTACAGTAGGGATCATGCTCCTAGTAGAATCTAATGCTGCCACCGCTGATCTGACAGGAGGAGGAGTTTATTATGTTGTCATTATGCAGTCATTAAAGCAATCAAGCAATGGGGAGTGGCTGTAAATACAGATGAAGCTTTGCTAGCTCACCCACCACTCACCTCCTGCTGCATGGCATGGTTCCTAACACGCCACAGACAGGTGATGGTCTGCAGCCCAGGGGTTGGGGACCACAGCATTAGGATACCTTTAAGTAACCCATTGCCTTTCTGCAATAGTCCCGCCCATATCCAAGTGATCCATAGATTGTTTTCTGCAATCATCTAAGATTGGATGGGGTGAGGGAGTGAGGGTGGGGTGGATACAAGCAAGTTCTCTGTGTTGCACATCATCACTCACCTGTCTCAGGCTTCCCTCAAGGTGTGCATACACACCATCCCCTCCTGCAACACATTTATTATAATCTCCTTGTATATTTTATCTGTGATCCAGCATCCCCCACATCATGCAAATTTATTCATTCCATCATTCATTATACAATTACATAGTAAATAAATGTCAACAATGTGCTGGGCAGTATGGTAGCCTTGCAGATACAAATAGGAATATTTCAGCATTCCTGCATTTAAGATTACATTTTAGAGGGGTAACCATGTGTGATCCTGGCTCCCTTTCTAACAAAAATGGAAAATGCCTCTTGCAGTTCTCCGTAGTTAAAGGGTAAGGGTGACTGCTTTCTGCCTCTGGACAAAAGAACAATTTTCTCCTCTCTTCCTGACACATACATGCATTTCCTTACACCATCTCTTGGATTTCTCTCAGTCCTTTCAAGCAAGCCTTTGGTTGAAGCCAGACCCACAGTCCCTCAGTCATCCAAATGAGCCTTTGGTTGAAGCCACACCCATGGGTATCCCCCTATAGTGGTGCAAGTATTCACACTTGCTCCATCTGGTCAGGCTGTTCACATATAACAAGAACCTCTAACTGGAGCATGATGTTGGTTCCAGGATTGACCAGAGGCTGCACTGGGGTAGACAGATGAGAAGCCTAAGGGGCAGTGCTAATGCAATGGTAAGGGGGAACTCTGGGAAACCAGAGAGGGAAAAGTGAAACCATATTGCTCCTGTCTTAGTCCATTTCCTGCTGCTATAACAGAATACCACAGACTGGATAATTTATGAAGAAAAGAGATTTATTTGGCTCATAGTTCTGGAGACTGGGAAGTCCAAGGGCATACTGCTGGCATCTGCTCTGCCATGTGGTAGGGTCCTATTTTGTTGCATAATCCCATATCAAAAAGCAGAAAGATGAGTGTGTGAGCCGGAGAGAGAAATAGGGGCTGAACTTCATCCTTTTATCTGGAACCCACTCCTGTGATAACTAACCCACTTCCATGTTTAATCCTCTATGAGGTCAGAGTCCTCATGACCTAATCACCCCTTAAAGCCCTCTCCTCCCAATGCCATTACATTGGCAATTAAATTTCAACATAACTTTTAGAGGGGACATTCAAGCCGTAACAACTTCCTTCTATTTCATCTTTTTTTTTTTTTTTTTAGTAAACAATAAGCACAGGAAGTATAATGAAGCCACATAGCTATTAGGGACTGATGTTTATCAGCAAAAGGAGATTTGGAACTGTTAAACATACATGGCATAAGGTGATAGAAACTATAATTTTGTACAAAAATTCCCGTATAAAAGTAAAATGGATTGGTGGATGGATGGATATATGCAGAGAGAGAGAAAGAGAGATAATATCTTTCTTCTGTTGAAAAATATTTTGTTATGTTTTGAATATATTATGCATTACCATAATATTATATGCTTATATATCCCAGATATCTTAATATTACGACGAATGTTTAAAATGGGCAATAAATATTTCAGTTCAGTTTTTCATTTCTAATTTTACTGAACTTTTTGCTTTAATCTCCTCTTTCAGATATATTTCAAAACAATTCAGGAAATTTGAATATTAAAAGAGAAGTGCTTTTTTAGGAACAATGGAAAATCAAACATCTTTAAACTTTCTTGCTAATCATGAAATGACATAGTGCTGAGCACAAGACAGGTATCCAATAAGTGTAGCACCATTTCTTTCAATCCTTTTAAATAAGCCATGATTGTGTTGTGGATGCCAAGGAGACTTACATAGTAATGAACAACTAAATATTAATATAAAAATTTCTTTAATATTCCCCATAATGATTTAAACATCCAGATGTACATTTCTCCTCATGTTGATGGATTCTTAGAAGTCAAATTTTCTGGGGGTCAAATTATGGTTCTACCATTTTTTAGTTGTGAGGCCTTG
Organism: Lepilemur ruficaudatus; assembly: GCA_963574885.1. Taxonomy (NCBI): domain Eukaryota; kingdom Metazoa; phylum Chordata; class Mammalia; order Primates; family Lepilemuridae; genus Lepilemur; species Lepilemur ruficaudatus. The sequence continues at coordinate 61,353 of CAUYRT010094611.1, read as the reverse complement.
GACAAGTTACCTGACCTCTCCTGGGCTGGGTTTCTTTGTCTACAAAATGGAGACAGTAAGAGAAGTGTTATGACATTGAAAGAAGACAATAATGCATTTAAGCGCTTAGAAGGATGTCCTGCCTATTTGCATACTCTTTGAATAGTAGTATGGTTTTTCAGTTTGTAAGCTAAAGCAACCTGGCTTCTTCATTAAGAAAGCACCTGGAATTTTGAAACGTACCAACCACAGTCATAGACTAACAACTATACGTAGATACAGGAGCAACAGAAATAAGGCAATGTTTTGAGAGATATATACTTCTTTTACAGATTTCATTTCATTTATTAGACTTTTGTCTCTAAAATCAGCAATTAGCATTTTAGAAATACCTGAAAATATGCCTAATGCCGGTGTAAAATAACATTTTCCACATTCTGTAAGATGGTATATAGTTGTGAAATTGAATTTTATCCAAATAATATTAATCAAAAAGCAATTTGGGAACAGCCCTGACTATGTTATATTAGAAATACTCCATGTACCTAGAAAGTACATTACATTTTCACACAAAGTGAAAAAGAACTCCACAGTCTGGATTTTTGAAATTACAAGGAGCTGTTATAGGCTATTTGTGTAATAATAAGTAATGTAGACTGCAGTTAATCTGTTCTTGGAATTAGCCCAAAAATATACTAGGATATTTTATAATAGCAATAAAGCAAAAGAAAGAAAATATAAGCATGGAAGGAATTGTTAAAAAGCAGGAATGAAATCTATCACTTTTACACTTGCAACATACACATCTCAAGGTTCACATTTGCAATTCTAATAAGCGTGAGACCTCATTGGTTTCCTAAGCATGAAGATGCCACAGCCCAGGGGATGGCTCTTGAAGAGAGTAGAAGAGGCATTCTGTGTACTTGCTGCCCTGTGGTTAGTGCGTCCCATGGAATAATTTCAGAAGTCTGGTCTTTTAGTTCAGTTTGAGACACACGGAGCGTGCAACTGAAAGTTAATCCTTATGAAAGGTAAGTAGGACAAGGAGCCATTTTATTTTTACTTGACTTCCTACTTTTGAACAGGCCTTGGTAGCATAAGGACCATAAAAGAGACCACAAGAGAATTGGCCAAAATAGCACAGAGAAGGGAGAAAAAAACAATCTGGAAACAACAACAACAAAAGACTCCTTTCTTTTGGCATTGTTACCTTGGATCCCCATTTCTGTATATTTTAACTTTTATTCTGTTTATCAGTTTCCATCTGAAAAATAATGTCTGAGCCAAATTTTCATCCTATGTAACTCTATGAGGATTCTCTTTGCTTTCTTGGAGTCTAATTCTCCCATGGCGTGCATGAGATGTAAATCTTACCCCTAAGGGAATATTATTTCAGTGAGAGGAGAAACTGCCTTTTATGGTGGCCTGGTATCACTTAAGTGGTTTTTAAAAATGTAATCTTTAAGGGAGATATAAAATTTATAAGTGGTAATGATATCATTTTAATCATTTGAAGACAATAGGCCAACACAAAATGAGGGTGTTTTCTTCTTAAGTGGGCTTAATCAAATGCAGAGTTTGAGAGTCTCCCTTTAGAAACATTTCTTCCAATAAGCACATTTTCTGCTGAGTCACTGTGGTTTTCATTGAACTGGTTTCCAAAGGCTGGAATTTACATGGTTTAACATTTTTTTTCTGTCTCAAAGGGACTTTTCAACCCCTACTCCAACCATAATTCTCTGGTTCACTTGCTGTCTTGAGTCACCAGCCTGAGCAACCTGCAACTATTTGTCTCCTTCTCTTCCCAGGTGGCTATATAGACCCTTCCTGAAGACCACAGTGAGATCTCAGGCAGTTCAGTCTACAGAGACCCAAATCATTCTCAACAACCAAGATACCCATCTCATATGCATTATTTTGTATTAATGATTTTTTCCCCCCTTACTACTCTATAAAGATCTAGCATCAATCAATTCTGCGCTCTAAGACTGGTATGCCTTTTCAGCGGTCTTTTCATTTAAAGAACTGGTCAGTTTTTGACAGCAATTCTTGCTCTCATCAGAAATATACTATTGCTTCAAAAAAGACCAAAGAATGACCTTTGGATTTATGGATTTTCTGATTAAATAAAAATTGATGGAGAAAAAAAGGAAGAAAAGAAGGACGTGCCGCATGCTGTTAATCCAGAGGACTTGGGCTTTTTTTCTCTTTAATATAGACACACCTTTCCTCTCTTAAATTCTAGAGCAGTGCTGTACAATAGAGCTTTCTTCTGTGGTGATGGAAATGCTGTATACCTGGGTGGTCCAATACAATAGGTACTGGCCATATTTGGCTACTGAATACTTGAAACGTGGCTAGTGCAACTAAGGTAATAAATTTTTAACTTTATGTGATTAATTAAAATTTAAACTTAAATAGCCACATCCGACTAGTGGCTTTGTTACCTCCCAAATGGAGGGGTTTGTTTGCTTGGCAGGTATCAGGCCAGTAGACACAGCCAAGTTGGTTATAGCAAGGGAGTTTTATTATAATACTTGGCACAAGTAAGAATCACACCAGGGATAGTTCCCAAAGCAATATGTCCCCGAACAGAGGGTTGGGCTGTGTTTATAGGCAGAAGATAATGAGGCATGATCTGATTGGATCTTGCAATGAGGTGATACCAGGAGGCGTGATTTGACTAAATCCTGCCTTGGGGTGATGCCAGTGCTCGATCTGATTAGATCCTGGATCCTGCCATGTGGTGTCTGCTGCATAATTCAATCCCTACTCCTCGGTCCAAGCACTTAGGTTCTGCCCACAGTTGCACTCTTGGTTCATCTGGTCATGCTCAGGTTACGTGACCTCCAACCTATGGGTCCATGGCAACAGGAAAACAACTCACAACTTAGTTACATAAAAGTTGAGCCAGATTGGTCCAGTGCAATTACAGCTACTATATTGAATAGCATGGTTCCAGAGTCTCGAGCTTTGTAATTTTGAGTCTCCTTTCATTATAATAGAGAAATTAGATCAAATTTTATTGCAAATCATAAAGCCAAAAAATTTTGAATTGTCTTCTTTCGACTTATCTGAGGGAAAATGTTCTTAACGTACTCTCTAAAAATTTATCCTACTACTGAAAGTTCATTCACCTTTTATTTATTTAGGACACAAAATTTATTAAATGTAGGTGAGTAAAAACCTTGGTTGATCTTTGCTCTGGGAAACCAGCTCCTAAGTATGGTTTTGATGACTTTAACATAAAATTACTGCAAGGTTGATTTTAATTTATATTGGCTTTTTAATCATTTTTTGATTTTTAATTGCATTTTATTGCTATCACAGTGTACTCAGGATTCATGGGAAGAATAAATTCCTTCTAGCATTGCTAGTAGATAACCTCTTTTGCAAGGAACCCAAAATTACATCATTGGTACCAAAGTTTATGCAATGTTGAGTTACAATATAACACCCATGCATTTTGTAATGTTTTCTTGTATGTTTTGTAATTTATTAACATATAATCTGACTTCATTTAACAAAATTATAAGTGTTTATGACCTGATTTCTGAAATTCTAAATAGATAAATTTTGAGGTAATTAGATATGTGTATTACTAAAATACCTGCTTTTAATCATTCAAATGTTTCAATTAATGAAAATTTTATAGAGATCAATCATGCAAAAAACTGTAATATGAACTTTTGTTTTAATATTTCCTATAAATAGCATTTGATGAGTTACTAGTGTATTGTTTAAAATATTGTGTACCATATAAGATTTATATTAGCCATCTAAAATAGCATACTTTCAAACAATTAGCTGAAAATATTAGGTAAATTTAAAAATAAATTAGGAAGGATTCCTTAAGACCGTGTACATACCTGTGGTAATATTAAAATTTAAGTAGGTAAAAACAAATACTGATATAAAAAGAAATGCTCTTTAAAAGTATCTGTAATGGCACTGGCAAATATCTCAGTATTAACAATATATAATTATTCTAGCCCTATTAAAAATTTAAATTTGACAAAGTAATAAAATAATAAGGCAAAAAGTAAAATAAAGGAGCAAATATTTATTTGCTAAAATAAAATTATTTAAAAGAGGAGGGTAAAGATTTTCTTAAACTTCTTTCAAACACAGTTGAAATACAGTGAATTGTAACTAAAGAAACATTGGTGATATTCCACATAGCAATCTGAACAAACCACAGATCACAAAAGATGGCAAAAAATGATACATGTATTTAAATCCTTTTGATACATTACTAGAATTCAGATGTGAAGGTCCTAACCTTGACATTAACCATCGTCTCAATGCTTAGATGTTTCTGAAGAGATAAAACATGTAACCAGAAGTGGTTTCCAAACACTGGACACACAGCCATGAAGGTCTTTTGACAAGAGCTGCTTTTTGCAGGGCTTGAGTTTGTGACACACCCTCTCTTACTATTCAACAAAGATTTTACTTGAAAAGAATTCTTGATGATGGCTTCAGAAAAAATAGAGGAATCCACACAAATTCTTCATTAAGACATTAGAACCACCTGCATATTTTTATGGAAGAGATACATAGCCAAATTTAGTAGCAATATTTTTATTCCCATGAACCCATAGAAATGGGATACAATTTTAAAGGACCACAGCTCAAATAAGAGTAAATATGCAGACAAATAAGTTAGAAGTATGCATTAACAAGGTAATGATTCCCAAGAAATTCAGATGGGAAATTTTGTTTAAATGCTACATCTTTACTGTTATTTAATTTAAAATCTATTGAGGTGGGAAGAAATATGAAAGGCAGTTTGGAAACAGAGCCAGTCTCAAGAGAAGAAACGTGATATGTAAAGTGAGTATAATGGATGAGAAGAGTTCAAGAAGTCATGAGCAAATTCAGGGATGTTGAGAAACCAGTTCAACTTCTTTGAGCTGTTCATTCATTAAGTATCCTGACTCCAGGAGTAAAAAGCTAAGTGATGGACTTTAAGTACCATATGCAACATTACGGTGACTGACCTAGAGTCTTATTAAAATGACTTTAGAGTTTATCAATGGCAAGATAAGCAAAATATCCTTTCAGAAAATAAATTTTGTCAGTAATTTCTAACAACATTCAGAAAGGAGGTGCAAAGGCTTTAACACTTAAAACTATTCTGTTATGGCTGTCATATTTGCTGCCATAGGAATCATGGTATAAATTTGCAATGGCCTTTTGTAAAAAGCATGTATGTTCTGATTTATGGTTATTCAATCATAGAATCTTAGGGTTAGAAGTCTTTTTAGATATTCCTAATTCATCCCAATCCTTTCTGAAATATCCGCTAAAGACTCTTACAGCTTCTTAATAAATAATATCAACACCAGAGGATATAGAAAGTAGATGGTTCTCATTTCCAGAGAGTTTCAATTGCTAAAATATTCTTCCTGGTAGATTTACAAAGTGCATCTATCTTTAACTACCCTTCTCTAGTCCCAGTTACACACTCCCTAGCCAAGAAAGTGTGTTTGGACCCTCCTTACCAGGAAACACAGCCTACTTGTGACATCTTCTCTTCTCCTTAATTCTCTCATCCTGAAACTTCAACAATAACTGGAAAAAAAACAAACAAAATCAAAACCTTCTGGGACTAGAAGGATCATTGGCAAAATCTACCAAACATATACGGAAGAATTACCATACAAACTTTTCTAGAGAATTGAAAAAAGAGGGGACACTCCCTAAATCATTTTTATGAGGCTGTTTTCATCATTGCTGACTTACCATGGTTTATGGTCTTCATCATCTTTTCTGGGTCTCTCCAGTTTGTCAATGTGCATGTTAGAGTATAGCCCCCCCAAACCAACACAGTATCCTAGGTGCTGTTTGACCTAGGCAGAGCAGAACAGAATTTTGCTTTCTGAGCAGAGCTCTGTGTTTCCTTCTAAGTTTGGATCAAGTTCTTTGGTAGCTACATCACAGGGCTGATTCATATTGATCATGTGGTCCACAGTATGATTCTAGCTGCAGACATTTTGTCAATAAGGTGATTCTCTTCTATTCCCAGCTTGCTAAGAATATTTAATCATAAATATGAATGTTACTAAATTTTTTCTGCACCTACTGAAATAATCATATAATTTTTTCCCCTTATTCTACTAATTAGACAAACACCACTGGTGCATTTTATAAATGTTAAACCAACATTACATTCCTGAAATCCATCCAGTTTGGGCACGTATTATCTAATTTTTGTGTTACTGGATTCTTCTTGTATGTATTGTGTTTATAATTTTTGTATCTATCCCCAAGAGTAATATCAGCCTAAGTGATTCTTTTCCTATAATAGTTTTATCAGGTTTGAGTATTAGAATTATGCTGGCTTTATAAAAATGAATTAGGGAGTGTTCCCTCTCTTTTCAATTCTCTGAAAAAAATTTGTACGCTAATCCTTCCTTATGTGTTTAGTAGACTTTACCAATGATCCATCTAGCCCCAGAAGGTTTTTGGTTTTGTTTGTTTGTTTTTTCCAGTTATTGTTGAAGTTTCAAGATGACAGAACTAATCTCTTCAATAACTATGGCTCTTTTAAGGTTTTTTAAAAAAACTTATAACTGGTGAATTCTACCAAACATTAAAAGAAGAAATAATACCCAGTTGATACATATTTTATAAAGTTGAAGAGGGAGAAATATGTTCCAACTCATCCTATGGTGCTAGTATTACTGTGATGCCAAAACCAGACAAAAATATTACACATGAAAAAGGAAGGATGAAGAGAGAAAGACAGCGGGGTTAACAGAGAAGAAAAAGAAAAAGAGGAGTAACGGGAAAAGGAAGGGAGGAGGAGGAGGAAGAGGAGATCAGAAAAGGTTGATTTAACAAGCAAAAATTGCTCAGTGTAATTGACTATTTTAATGGACTAAAAAAGAGAAACCATGTGATCATCTCAATTGATGCAGAAAAAGAATTTGAAAAGCTTTCAGAAAACCAGAAATAAAAGAAAACTTTCTTAACCTGATAAAAGGCTTTTACAAAGTGAGGTTGTCTCAAATAATACAGCAAAAATGGAAAGCCCTACAAGGAGGAGGTAACAAGTCAGAGTGGGAGATTTGAACACATTCTCTCGGTAATTAGTAGAACAAGCATGCATTAAGTATGCAAGAATATATAAAATCTGAACAACATCAAAATCTAACGTTAGACTTCTGTTTTCAGCCAACATTGAGTAACAGGGACCAGATTTATCCTCCCACCTGAAACAACTCACTAAATTTACCAAATGCAGTCTAACTTGATCTTGAAAGTTGTTAAAGATGTCTGTTACCCATGCTCTGTTCATAAGAGTGCCCAAAGCGAGTAACTTTTCTTAGAAAGGAAAATCTTCTGTTATGACCTGAATGAAGTATAAATCTGTGCCGAGTCAGTAGTATGAGTTGATTCCTCCAAAGTGATTGTATACTATATATTTTCCTTTTGAAGTATTGCATAAAGTTGTTCTGTTTTGTTGAAGGCTAATTCATGCTGCCGATCAGTTGTGGTTCTCCTTGAAAGAGGCAGTTGTTCGTATTTGGAAACATTTGGGTCTAAGCATCCTACAACTTTGATAATGCATTCTTTCACAATTTCTGCATCACTGGATGGCTTCCCTTTTTTCCAGAGCATATAGGCTACATTATAAGTTGCATTATTTCCAGGTCTTATTGCTGCTTGAAAGAATTGTCTTTGCTTTTCATCTTTTAATTTCTGCAATACAACCTTTTGCACCTCTCCCTTTAATTTTAAATATTTGTGGCCCTTATGAGGGTGATAATGCCGATGAGCATTTAATTTCTTTAATGTTGATATTGCACTATCACAAAGCAAACAAATCATCTTATCTTTAGCAAAAACAAGATAATACTGCAATTCCCAATCCTCATTAAAAAATCTGTGTTCTTCCTTCAGTGTTCTCTTGGTCTTTTTTGACATGATGGGCTGTTAAGCAGACAGAACTAAAAAATACGGTTGAGCTGTGCAACTATTCACAAATTCCACTTCAAACAGAAACACAGTGCGCCATTGTCAGAAGGTGATAACATACTTGACCCCCAGAAACTTTCACCAATCAGCCTCGTGCAGTAGTGGTGCCAGTTAGGCGGGGGAAGTTAGAACTAAATCATGAGCATGGCAGCAGTCAATTTAGCCTTACTAATGTTTATGATGTAGTAATGTTCTAATTGTGCTGGTCAATCTGGGGGGATTATTTGTTTGAAACTTATTTTATTCTTTGGTATTTTAAATACTTTCATTTTAAAAATAAAATAAAAATATAAAAGATGAACAAAAATGTATTAATAAAAATAAAAGGATTTGTTCTATAAAATTGGAATTCTTTCAAAAGTCTGCACTTAAGGACCTAGAAGGCCACAGGTTCCCCACTCATGCAGAAGTGTCATAGTTCACAATGCTATAACAAAGTACCATGGACTGGGTGGCTTATAAACAACAGAATTTTATTTCTCCCAATTCTGGAGGCTGGAAGTCCGAGATCAGAGTGTCAGCATGGTCAGATTCTGGTGCGGGTCCTCTTCTGGGTTGCAGACTACCAACTTCTTGTATTTTCACATAGTGGAGAGCATAGAGAATGAGAGAAAGCAAGCTATCTCAAGACTTTTAATAGGGACACTAATCCCATTAATGAGGGCTCCACTCTCATGACCTAAATACCTCCCAAAGTCCCCACCTCCTAATGCCATCAGGTTGGGAGTCATGATTTCAACATAAGACTTTTGAGAGTACGCAAACATTTAGTTCACAACTCCTGGGAATGGTGGAGGTGGACATTATTCGTGACCTAAGATGATATTACTTTCCTCCAGAGGCAATTATCTTCTTTTACCAACATTTTATTTTTTAAATGTTCAAAAATACTGAAAATTTTAAAAGATTTTACAGTGAACACTTTTATGTTCACCACTTAGACTCTACCCTTAATATTTTACTTTATCACATCTACTTGTTTGAGAGTGTTTTAAAAATATTTATTTATTCATTCATTCATTCATTTAGCTAAACACATAGGGACAATAACAAACCAGGATCATTTCAATCTAATTTCAGGGTTTGAGATTTTCCAGACTACCAAGATGAGTCAAAGGTGGTAGTCAGTGCAGAGACCATTTTTGACTTCTGCTTTCTTTTTCCTTTTCAATGTGCATTCTTTCAGTGCATTAACCCAAGGCACATGGTGGTCCACCAGACTTTCTCCCTTGGCAGATCCTGGACTATAAAGTTAGCTCCCCAGTTCTTTGAGACAAGTAACACTGCTTACCCTCTGGGCTGCAGCTTTCCTATCACCAAACACTTCCGGGGCAAAAACAGCCCCATACTGCAGACTCCCTTCTCTGGATTTATATCTTCTTCCACAGTTGCTCTCTCTGTATTTTTTTTTTTTAGCTCTTTATTGCTTTTAGACTTTTTAAAAGATATTACATCCATATTTTTGAGCTGTCTAAGTTGGAGTGTTAGTCTGAATAACCTGGACTACCATTACCAGAAGCATAAATCTCCCATTCTCTCATACAAACATTCAAATCACACTTTCATCCCTATCTGTCCACTAAAACAGCTCTTCTCAAGGTCCCGTGACTCTCAAATTGGCAATCCCCATGGTCAATTACCAGTTCTCATCTTGACCTTTCAGCAACACCTGGTATTAACAGTCAAACCTTCCTTTACCCACTTGGTTTCTGGGACGTGCCACTCTCCTGGATCTTCTCCCACTTCAGCTACCTGCTGCTTTCCACGCTCCTGTGCTGGAATCTCTTCCTTGAACTGGATCCTAGGTATCCATGTGAACAGGACTAATTCTTTGCAAAATTTCCTTTCTCTGTGCCTACTTCCTAGGTGATCTCTTGCAGGTTTTAATAACATACACACACATCTTGACTGTCAAATATTATGTATGAATCAATTCCTAAATCTAAACATCATAGAGATATTTACCTTTCGTGTTTTTTTCAATTCTATAAGCATTGTATTTTGGCTGGTTTAATTTCGAAGAGCATTGTATGCACATTGAAAGTAACAGTAAGTACTCAAATGATCTTGTATTTTAATGAAGTTTTTACCCCTCATAAAAAATTAGAAGTCATTCTTAGAGAAATTAAAGGAGAATAGTTTGCCTTCTACCACAAAGCAGAAATAGAATAAAAACCTATGGATTCTGAATTTTTCACCCATATGTTTGATATCAAATTATCTATACAACATTTTTCCTAGAGTATCTAATAGGTGTCTCAAAATTAATATGTCCAAAACTAAATTCTTGATTTCTCAAATTCCACCTCATTGAAACCTCTTCTCCTCAGTGTTAGTCATCTTTAGTAAATAACACTATTATTCATCCAGCTTTTCAGACCAAAAACCCATGTGTCATTATAGAATTTATAAGCTATGGCTTTTATCAGTTTTGCAAAATGTTTGGCTCCCATATTTTCATCTATTGCTCAAGACTATGTTCCATGTCTCTTACACATTTTCTCTTTGTGCTTCATTTCTATTGACTTTTCTTCCAGTTCATTTATCCTCTTTTTTACTATGTCTAATGTGCTATTAAACCCAACTACTGAGTCCTTAATTTTAATTATTTTTCAGCATTTGAGTTGCTGTTTAATACTTTTTTATATTCCAGTTACCTGCTGAACTTCAACATATTGTCCTTTATTTTTTGAACGTATTTTCATAGTGGATTTTTTAAGCTCATGTCTCATACTGCAATAACTGGATCTTTAGTGAACCTGTTTGTCTTTTATCATTCTCTTCGTTTTCAGTCTTTTAGTCACATTTTCTGATATGCTCATTTATTTGTGATTAATTACCAGATATTCGAGGTGCTGGATGATATTTTCCGTCAGAGAATTTACTTTTATGCCTAGCAGGAAGGATAAGAAAATCTTAAAGAAATCAGGGTTTGAGCTGATTGGTTTGTCTTTCACTGTTTGGAAAGGCTGCTCTATTTCCAGTTCATTTTTACTCATGGGTGTAGCCCTTCTGGGTTCCCAAGTGTGTGGTGTTACTCCAAGATGGAGGAGCCTTGAACTCCCATTTTTGTCTCTGTAGCCTCATGAGACTGCTGAGAGTTCTGCGTTGTTTTTCAGTCTCTCTGTTTCCACTTGCAGATCTCTAAATATCTCAAGGTGAAAGCAACACTGAATGTTAGGCTCACTCTCTGTACTTATTGTTTTTAGAGGAGGAGAATGGTTCTTGAAACTTCATGTTCCAGCTGTCTTGGTAGCTCTATGTCTTTATACTCATGGTTGTTATTTTTTATCCACCTTTTCTAGTTCTTAGTGCATGATCTGATAAAATCTTATACACCATAGCCAGAGCAGAACCCATAGGAGTCAACCGATACATTTTTTCTTTTAAATCCACACCCACATTTGATTTGCCAGAATGTCCTATGGGTTCTACCTTTGAAATATATCTTGAATTAACCAATTATCACCACTCTATTCTAAACCAACATCATATCCTCCTTAGATAACTGCAGTAGCCTCCTATATGGCAGAGGAGTTAGTTTTAGGTGAAAAGTGATATTTTAATTTTTTTGTTTGGTTTTATTTTGTTTTAGAGACAGGGTCTCATTCTGTCACCCGGGCTGCAGTGCAGTGATGTGAATATAGCTCACTGTAGCCTCGAACTCCTGGCCTCAAGTAATCCTCCTGACTCGGCCTCCCAAAGTGTTGGGATTACAAGTGTGAGCCATGGCGCCCAGCCCAGACTGTATTTTGAAATAGCAGAGAAGAAATACAGAATGGGTATGGATAAAGGTATATTTGATGTTGAGGCAAAAACCCAAGGAGGTTCCTCTCTGATCTCTTTTGTCTTTTCTATAACTTAGGAGGTGGGGGAAGGGGCAGGGATGCAAGGTTAGAGATTTAAGGAGAATGGGAAAATGATTTAACAACAACACCAAAAATAAATAAATAAATAAAAGAAACATTGTTGAGGCCCCGTTTGAGGCTGGTCATGATTGTGGTAGAACCAAGCCACCATGTTATACAACACAGAGGTAGTAAATAGTTGGGCTCACCAAGCTTCAAGATTTGTAGGGAAACAGAGTCAAAAGACAAGAGGTAGAGGAATTTTAGGTTATTGAAAAGATTGTCATTATCACTGGAATGGTGGCCTGAATGCTCTAATTTAAACAGTGAAATAAAGTAAAAACTGAAATGGTCAGTGACCTCAAGGTCTCAAATGAGGTAAAAGAAGCAGTATAATGGGAGTAGTTGAACCCCATTTCAGATAAGCTGAAAACGAGAGGGTTATGGTGAGAGGCAGGCACTAAAATTAGTAATATTGGAGGGGAGAAATCACAAGAGATGACAATGTCTGAGGTGGGACTGTGGCCTGGGTGACTGGAGGGGAGGGAGGAACTGAGAGGCCTTGTGATCCAGTGGAGCCTGGGGCTGGGAAGTAACTCAAAATGGTAGCAGGGTGTGGGGTGAGAGAAGGGTGGTAAAGCAGTGTTTTTTACTGGCTGGGAGGTTGGAAGAATGGCCTGATTGGATGGCACGGGACTCAAGCAGGAGATGACTCATCATCTGAGAGCAGCAGTGGGGAGAAAAACCACTCCTAGGTCCTAAGTAGGGTGAGGTATTAGAAAACAGACAACTACGACTCCAGGGGCTTCGTGAAAGTGACTTCTTAGTTTCCCAAGTCTCAGAACTGGTCAAGGACAAGAAAATATAGGACATTTGGGAATGACAGTAGAGTGGAGGATTGAAGGTCAAGTGTTTGTAACAGGTAACCGGCAAGTAGCCATACAACCTTGAGACCCGAGGATAATGAGATGACATGAAGTATTTGTGTTGTCTGGACATGGTGGTCCTTAAATGAGACAACTAAAAATTCTTATTTATTTTCTGGAAGATGAACATAGTTGGTGGTATTAAATAGTGTCTAAATATGAAAAAAGACACTACAGCTAAATAATTGTCTCACTGGACATTATGAGATCATGATTTCTCAAGATTTTGAAAGACCATGCTGGTCATAAAAATGACTCCATTAATTAAAACAGCAAAGCTACTGATTTTGTAAGAGGTGGCATTTCTGTGTCTTTGAAGGCGAATTGTGTGATTTCTCTCAGTGTTGTGCCCATAATGGCTTGATTTTTTTAGTAAACAATATGGTCATATTTATACAGGTATACCTTCCAAAAAGAGGTAGAATGTGCTCTTTTTACATAGAAATTAGAAATGATGACTTTTTTTCATTTGTTGATTATATCTGAGTGAACCAGAGAGCCCCAAATTAACCAGAAATATCTTGGTTTACCTTTTCATTTATTCAACAGACATTTACTGAATATACTGTTTTAAATGCTAGAGATATAATAAAAACTAGATTCATTTTCTATTAGGAGTTTTTTTTTTTTAATTGTGTAGAGCTGTTGGCAAATCTAAGACTATTTAATGAAAAGTCAAAAATGTTCATGTAATCTGATCCAAAGATCAGCAAATGATATAAAATAATATGGGTTTATGACAACTCACTAGTTATTTGAAAAATTATTGGTTTTAAAGATCCTTGCACAACTGTTATCAATATTAATATTAATTGATAAAAATTATGGCTTTTTAAAAATGAAACTACCAACTTATTCCACAATCTACAGAATTGAACCCTTAGATTAGACCTGATTAAAACCTGTGCTTGTAGGTAGGGGGACTTTTCTTCCTGGAACAATCCCTATTGTTTTGGACAACATTCTCAAAAGTATCCTTGCTTGGAAGATAAAATATATGTCAAGTTACTCATAGATAAATGATCTACAGAACAGAACATAGTACTGTATTTCAAAAGAAACAAAGAAAATATATAAGAACTAATTATGAATTTATAAAATTACTTTATAATAGTCAAGTTAAATTTTTCTATTCATAACTAACTGTGGATTCTCTATACGGTTTTTTTTGAGTGTTTTTTAAATTAATTATTTGAAAACAAAGACAGTGTTGATTAATGGGAACTTGGGTTTAGGACGGATTTTTAATGGGCAATGACATACAATATTTATCTGCAGAATCAGTAAAAGCTATTAGCTTTTGGTTCCACCACAGAGAGACAGCAGCATGCTATGCATGAGATCCAGAAAAAACACTAAAATAGTTTAACGAGCAAATTTCATTGTACCCTCAGGGGTGATTTTTAGTCAAGATCACTCCAAGTTTGCTATAACAAAGGTCAGGATATAAAGAACACAGAGATACTGTCCACAGTGCCTTGATCTTTTCTTGGTGACTTACAGTGTAACAGTCACCCACGACATTCCCAACTGACAGTCTTTCCTTTAAGTCTGGAAATATTATTATATATTTTCTTTCACTTGTTTTTCTCACTGGCATTTGTAAGTTGTTGCATGACATTTATATTTATGCACAATTTGTTTTAAAAGAAAGAAAGACTTGTCTTGAAATTTACTTTTTAGAATTAAATCTCTTTGAATAGATTATCATCCTATTCAAGCCAATAAAGCAAAATTACTCCCTGGGTTTCTGAGGTTAAGAATTTGGCCTAACAAAATGATAGCTCATGTATCACTAGATGTCAGTTCATTAATAATTTTTATGTGCCATACCATAGAGATGTTATTTTGAGAAATTTAATTCCATGTACAGATGCCCCAATGATATCTTTAAAATTTACCAGCATAGAATTAGGGGTGGATTTATACCCATTTTATAGATGAAGAAACTGAAGTTCAAATGTAAAAATCACAAGGGGGGAAAAATAAGAAATGTAGAACCCAGGCTTTTGCTATACAGAAAACAGAAATTTATTATTTGAAGGTTTCTTTAAGGGATTAAGAAAGGTAGGGGGTTCCAATCCTACTGTTTTTGCTTTACTCTCTCTCAAGTGTCCATTATTATAATGACACTTACTGAGCACCTACTCTGTGCCAAGAATTCCACTAGCTGCTTAACCTACATTATCATATTTAATTCTCACAACAATGTTAGAAAGTTGTTGTCTTCACAACCACTCTACAGATGAGGATATGCAGGCTGAAAAGATTAAGTGATTTACCTCGGTCTCACGGAGCCAGGGGATTCAGACCCAGCTGTCTAATTCCAGAGCACCTAACTTAAACCAGGCTGCTAAACTACTTCTCAAGGTGAGAGTGCCATCCAGGATGTTCAAAAACCTGAGTTTTTACTACCTCCATTTTGCACCTGGAGAAACAGGCTGTGGCCTTGGGTAAGATCACAACTTTGCTTGACTTCAAAGCAAAGCTCTTTCCACCATGCCGCCTAAATCTCAACTCCCCCTTAAAATCATTTTACTTTTAAAAAGTGTAAATAATCAATATTCTTCAATTCTCCCTTTGTATAGTGTAGTGCTTTTTCCTCCCACTGAATAGAATTTTTCCATGTGGTTAAAAATAAAAATCCTTTTAAGGTCTCTATGCCCATACAGTGATCAAGTGGCCTACCTCACCCTTCCTCAGTGAGACCCTTTTACGGCTGTCAGCTGGCAAGTGATGTGTATATATGGAAGACAATGTGATCTTGAGGGTAAATGACACCATCTTAAACTGATATCATAATATATTTCTGTAGTAGCTATTTTTGATCTTTGCCCTCTTTTCACCTGATATTTTCACATAATACTTTCAATGCTTGGAAATAAGAAAAAAATGAGGGTGTGGATTTTTAGACACTTAAATCACCTGAAGAAGAGTTATCATTTGCCAATAAAATACTTATGCTCTGATTTCTAGCTGTGTGCTTTCAGATAAATTACTTCTCTGTGACTCAGTGTCCTCAAAAACTGGGAATGATGAATATACCTACTCCAAAGAGTTGGTGTAAGAATAAAATGAGTTAATTTATATAAAAATCCTAGTTCTCAGAATTCATGCAAAGAACCTGGCAATCAGAGGATTGGATTGAAATTTTCATGATACTAGGATTATAAAGGTACTTATTCACACACACACACACACACACACAAATCAAAGCTTTCCAATAATTTGTTGCATGTCCCAAGTTCCCCTTTGGCAAAATTTTCATGGTAAATCTAAGTTTCATGAACACAAATTACATACCCTTCCTAGTTGCAATCATTGTGTTTTTGAAATTGGAGAAATGCTGAACTACACTAGAAGTGACCCATGACAAAGAAGACATTTTGAAACCAATAAAATAAAGAAGCTTGCTACTAAAAAATGGCAGTAAACATTGGACTGAGAAATTTGGTGAGAAGTCATCTTGTCTATATTTATCCTCAGTTATCTTCTAATATAGATTGTGGTTATGGCTATTGTCACCTTTCATATAAAAGAAATCTTAAATGACTACACAATACATCTAAACCTTTTAGGTAGATGAAATACAACATGTTCTTCATAATAGTGGGAAATCATATTTTTAGAAAAGCAAACCAAATACAGATTTCAGACCCAAGAATATTAGCAATGAGTTAACCTTATCTAGAAAACAAATGTGATTGACAACCCTAACATTGAGACAGTTGTCAGAGCTAAGCACATATGACTCCAATGTAAGTCTTCAAAGTAAAAATATGATGGAGTGCAGCAAGAACAAAGGGAGGGTAAGCTTCCTTATTTTGAGTAAATTTTAAAGACATCTGTAATGAAAATGCTAATATACTCTTTCCCAAAGATTTGTTGGCAAAGTTAGCTTTGTGTGTGTGCATGAATACTTACGGTATATGTTTTTGTCCAACATCATGAGTGAAAAGTTCCCTGTAAGTTCCATTATTTCAAACTATGTTTTGTTTTTTTTTCTGTAAACTTTGCTGTTATGGCAAGTACCATGAACTTCGTTGATTATTGTTTTAAATTGGCAATGCTTGGATTTTCTCTGCCTTATGAGGTAGTGCCAGAACTCAGTGAAATCTGCCCATTCTGGAAAGATCATAGACTTAAAGTAAACATATAAAGTGAAGGAAGATAAACATGCTCCTGAATGATAATTAATACAGTACATCACTCAATAAAGCACACAAAACGTGCATGTCCGTATGCGTATTATGCCTACATTTGTAGTCCTGAATCAACAATGTGACTGTTATCTTTTTCTATGTACATTGCATGTTCTGATTTAAAATTTCAAAATGCTTTCCCATGTCAATGACAATCTTAATAGAGTCCAATTAGTTCCACAAGGCGCTTTCTGATGCACAAGCCTCTGGCTTGATTGCGGTGAATGGTGGGTATTTCCTGTGTTTAAGCCCACATATGGATTGAGTAAGGCAGTGGCAGAGGGACTACTGTTTTCCTTCACTACATCTTCATTTCTTTTTCACAGGCTAAGCCTTTTTGTTTTTCCTGGCTCTGTTGTCAAAATACTGACCAAAGTTTTGGCTCACGGTATGGAACACCAGGCCAAAACAATCCTCTGGAAACTAGTGTGGCAAAATGTATTTTAATCTATACATTCACCATTCAACCATGTGCATAACCACACCCATTGCCCCACTCTGTGGTTTAAAAACAACACCGCTTGGCCCCCAGAACAGTTTGATTTATATGACAAGTTTTTTCAAGCCTGCTCTATCAACATTAAAAAATGTTCTGAGGCTTGGTTTCATCACATCTCTGGTGGAAAAAAAAAAGTATTAACTACACTAGGAACATTTTTTTGTTTTTAAAAACAAGGTGGATTCCTAGTGCATTCTGTGGAATTTCTTTGCAAATGTATCTAAATAAAATCAGAAAGTAGTTAATGCAATTATTAACAGTATTTCCAAGCAGGTTAAAAATAAGAAAAGAGTAAGAACTTTCCTTGAATGAGTCATCACATTTTCCTTTTAGGCTAATGTAAAGTGATTAATTTTTTTAAGTGTCAGAATCCACCTTGTTTTTTTTTTTTTGTCTTTTCAGAAATCCTGGATTTGTTAACTATATAGTTCACAATACAAAAGCATCAAGAGTTGATTCCCCCAGCCAACTTTAAAAATTACTTGAGAGATAAGATTATCCAGAAGTTATCCTGAAGAACTTTACTACCTGCAGATCCTGCTCATAATTATTCATCCATTTCATCTCCTCCTCTGAATACTCACTTTATCCACTTTTTAAAAGTTCTGAACTAATGAATACTTGAATGAATGCCAGTTGCTTTTTATGTCAACAAAAACAGATTTTGATTTTTGTCTAAAAGTACCTGCTGCACTCAAGATATTTGCCTTAAACAAGGCTCACTGGAAAATTTTACTGAATTACATTAAATTTGCCACCTGGATTTTCTCCCAGATGAACAGCAAGAACTAAAGTAGTCAAGAAAATGTCCTCTGACTTTAAATTAAGTATTAAAACTTTCAGCAAAAGGCAATTTATAGCCTGTGTTGCAGAGAATTTCTCCGTTTTTTTTCCTTCCTCTACTGAAGAAAAAAGGGGGGGAAAGGAGGGGCAAAATCCTTCAAAGTAAGCATCTCATTCATATTCATTCTCCCCTCTCTCTCTCTCTTTATATCTGTCTCTCTCTCTCTCTCTCTCTCTCTCACACACACACACACACACACACACACACACGTGCGCACACGTCTTATTTACATCTTCAGTAGGTCTGGAAGAATAATTTTGAAAGGTCCAAAATCTAGATCCTCGTTTTTGAAAGTAAAGGACAATGTTGCTTTGGGAACATGGCATAAGAGAAAAGATGTAGAAAAAGGATGGGGGTGACAGCATGACTTTCTGATTGCTGGTGACATATTCGGGATATCTGATAATACAATGTTTATTTTAGTTTGATTTTTCGACTTAATTGTTCTGTCTCCTATCCTCAACCCAGTTATTTACTAAACTGTAAATTTCCATCAACCAGAGGCATTCCCAGTTCGAAGTACACGGGTACTTTTAGATTCTGGGACTACTGATACCACCTAAAGGCTTTCGTGTGCATTTGAACAAGAGTATAAGATCTTGAATCGGAGGCAGCTTTGGGCGTTGTCACCCTTGGCCGGTGCCTGCGTCTATTGTCACCAGGGCGCGCGTTCTCTGCGCACTGAAGCATCCCTGATCACCAGCTGTCTTCCCCTGGAATCCGTCGAGGCCGAGGCCACACAACCCACCGTAAAAGTGTTGCTGTGAGCCTCCGCCCAAACACGTGCACCTGGGGGTGGAGGAGGGAATGATGGCCAGGACACATCATTACGTACATCTCTTTGAAGAAGCGCACATAACCCAGACTTCAACGCCCATTCAACTGTCACGGAAAACCCACAAATGCAATTAAAAGGCCAACGGTGTATCTGCATCTCCTCCATCCAAGCGCGCTGTGATTTTCATAAGTTACATCGTATCTTGCAGTGCCCCTTATGGACAATTAAAAACGTTTTAGCTATTTCGTAGGAAACCAAAGAGAAAAGCTGAAAATACCTCCAGCAAAGAAAACACAACTATTTGTGGACAAAGGGTTTTCATTTGTGATCTGCGATCTGTTTAAATATTGGTACTAGAATTATTGGATATTGAGTACCAAAATTTTTGTTAACTATAAAATTAATATTCCTTGAAAGGCTGAATAATTTTTAAAAAATTATATTGCACTATTTTTATTAGAATGTGCACTTTACATCTATTAGTAATACATTGTTACTCTCTAATGCACAGGAATACATCTGTTTTTAATACTTGCTGTATTCATTAGATTCATTAGCCTACCAGTCCTTCTGATCTGTTTCTGCAGTGGTAGAATAAGTATCATAATTATTGTTATTTTTATGCTTATATGTGCCCTTTTTTTACAAGATCAGAGACGTTACTGGGTCTGCTAATGTGACCCTGTTTTTCAACTCAGGTGATTAGTGTAGGGAATTAAGTGTGTCCACTCATTATCGATTGGAGATTGCAAAGATACAGCGGACAATCAAAATCATAATTCCAAATGAAAAGAAAGCATGATTCTTTAAAAGTGTTTAGAAGGGTGCACAGCAGGGCATATTTTCTTTCTTACTGGCAAGAGTTTGTAACTGGATACTTTAACATTACTGAGAACATGAAAACATGAAACAAAAGTATTGATTCAAGAATTTACTGAAGAAAAGAATCCAAGTGCACACTGGCTGGTTTTAGTTTATTCTTTTAAAGTACCAGAGTTACATCGCTTGTTTATGGTGGGCAGGTACAACTTGGCTGGGCGTTCTCTTCCTGCGTTTTTCGACATACATGAAAGAAAGTGTTATTTGTGTTGTTAAATTTACATTATCTCCTCTTTAATTGCATCAGCTGCTAACTAGATCCAGCAATAATGACATTTAAAGGGAAAATGGCAACCATCTCCAGAAGACTGCAGTATAATGGAAAAACCTAATTAATTTAACCTCACAATTCTCTGTAATGGTGAAGCTTCATCATTCCCACAGATGGAGCTCAGAGGAATTAACTGCACTGTGCATCCCCACAGACTCCACAGATTGGCTGGCCAAAGGGAGGTTTTTTTTTTTTTTTTTTTTTTTTGCATTCCTTCAACGCACATATTGAGAATGTGTGCTCAAAGAACACTAAGAATTCAGGGTATATGGCATTAAAAGGTGAAAAGTGAAAAACTCATTATTGCAAAATACTTTGGTAGAGGCAAGACAAAATCTCTTTGTTGAGAGATGTGGGACCAAGAATTCAATATTACCTACAAATATTTTTCCAAGTTGAAATTGCAACGGAAAAAGAAAGCGAAGCTTAACCTCAGGAAAATGAGAAATTTGCAGGTGTCTACAGCCAGGCTTAGAAAATGTCATTCTTCGTTTTTTTTCTTCCTTGAATGATTTGTAGTATTTTCCAGAACCCTTGCTAATACCATAAAAATGGAAATATGTGAGGTTCCTGCACTCGTGCACAGGTAACACTGACAGAATAGAGGATATTTGAAAAAAGATAGTTGCATCACCAGAGTAGTTTTGCTGCTGTGGTATTTCTGCCACAGCGACTATTTCTCTGGACATTATGCACTGCCCAAATTCATTATCAGTAAATAGATCTGGGAGTATTTCTCCCATTTTCCTTCTAAAGAAACCAATTTCTTTACATTGTTAAAAAACTATATATATTATTTTATATTCCTTAGTTGTGAATATAAACACGCATACGTGTTTTTCTGATCACAACGAACAGAGATAATTTCAGAGAATATTAACCACATATCTGAAGAAACCCCAATTCTAAGACCCTACCGGTAACTTCGATGTATTAGACAAGAAAAGCAGTTTCTTAAACAGCTTTCCAAGCTGACAGTCATGACATTGAAATTATTTACTTGGGTCCCAGAGCAATCATAGAAACGGAGAAAATGACAGCTGCGGAGGGAACACTGGAGAAAGAACATTGCCGGTCGGTCACACATTCATTCAACGATCATTGCACTTCTCATGTACAAGCCCTGAGTTAGGGGCGAGAAGCGGCCTTTCCTGCAGGTGCCCCTCAACCAGTGTCCAGCTGTAAAACCATTTTCTGTCAGAGTGTGCTTTTGTAAACTGCTGCTCTAAACCTCCAAAATGTCACAAATCTCTTTCCACCTCCCGAAATTGGACATCCGCATTCTGGCAGAGGGCGTCTTTACCTGGAAGAAGTCGTATTGGTGGCACATAGCTGACGATTAGCAACCTCCCTAAATGCATTAGCAAAGGTGCATCTCCAGTAAACGGGACTGGGCGTCGTTTGATTGCGTCCTGCCTAGCCACCCCCCCCCTCCGGCTTTGCGGAGAGAACCGGAGACTGCCGGGCCCGCGCTGACCTGTCCCGGCCAATGCGCACTTCCCCGCGCCTTGCCTTGTTCCTTCCCAGGACTGTGTCCCACGGTTCCCACAGCGCAGTGGCAGCCCCAGAAATTCTAGGACGCCTTAGCTAAGGGCAACAATTTTCCTGGCGTGTGGCTGGGGGTCTTGTCTTCAAGCTGTGATGCACTGCACGCACGCTTTTTTACCACTTAGATCGTGTGCTCCTGGAGGGCGGCTGGGGGAGGGATGCTAAAGCTTCCCCGCAAGCCACCGTTTAAAGGCTCCACCCCTGCCAGGAAACGTACGGTCCGTACTTGGCCGCGGTTAAAGGGGGAGGGGAGATATCCATAAAGGAGAAAGGAGACTAGGTTTTACTCACTGTAATTTTCTGCCTGCGGCCGTTTTTGATAGTAAGGAAATGATACTGACCACAAGACAGTCCCCAGAACTGCGGGAAAACCGAGGTGGGGTGGGGGCTGGAGACCGAGGATTCTTAGAAATCGGAAAAGAAGGGCAAAGGGCGAAAGGTTTCGGTTCACTGGAATTTGTAAGCAGAAGGGTATCCGGGTTTGGGAGTGCCGCGTCCTGGCCTTGGAGCGCGCGGGGTTGGGAGGAAAACGCCCCAGCGTGCGGTTACGCTTGGACTTGGGTTAAAGGGCACGCACTAGGAATCCGACCTGGGTTCCGATCCCGAGTGCTGGGTGCTCACTCATTGCACACGTATTTACTAGTGACTTGCCCTGCGCCGGGCACTATTCTAGACGCTGGGCATACGCGCTGTCGTCTTGGGCATGCCACTTGACCCCTGGGAATGTCAGTTTCTTCATCTGCAGAACTGCAAGGTTGGACAACTGCACAGCAGCTAAGATCCCTTCAGCTGTCAAATATGACACAGGCGCGAATGGGTGTGCCCTCCGCTGCCGGATGAGCCCCCTACTCTGGCCGGTGGGCGGGGAGAAGGACCCGATAGGCCATTTTGGTCACTTCTGGCCAGGCGAGGTGCCATTGTTCTCCTGCTAAGCTGCCAAAACAAAATAGTGCAAGGGTTCGGGAATCTAACTCATCCCGACCACGAGAGGCTCGTTTTCCAAAATACTTCCACAGACTTGGTGAAAACTCCCTTCGGAAGCGTATGCTTGAGTATCTGACCCTCCTTGCTGTCCCAACAGGCCTGCGCGGCAAGCGGGCGGAATTAGGCCCCTTTACAGCGCTACGCCAGGAGCTCCGTCCGTCCATCCTCACCAAGCGACTCTTGCCGTGACCCGGGGTCCCATTCCCGCCGAGCGCTCGGAGGGGAAACAGACTCCAGCCTGTTAGAGCCAGAACCACCTCGGTGGCCCGGCCCGCGGCCTGCACCGCCCGGCGGGCGCTGCAGAGCCCACGTTCCCGTCCCACCTTCCGTCGAAACCTTTGTGAGCGTCTGCTATCGCTTGCCGGGCGTTTGCCTGTGGCAGACGCTGAAAAGGGAGTGCGAGGACCAGAGAGAGGAGCGCCCCAGCCACTGTGCCCCTGGAGCACCACGCACTCCTCCCGCGCCGGCGCAGGGAAATGTTTCCCGAGCCCCGGGGGCAGCCGCGCCCTGCACCCTCTCGGAGGGTCGGGTCTCCCCGACGCCACAGGTGGCGGGAGCTGGAGCGCTTCCCTCCCACCCGGGCCTCCGACTTCTTTTCGGTGCGCCCAGACTGGCGGAGAGGCAGCTTTCTGCAGCTAGTTTAGCCCGGCGTCCTTCCCGCCTGCGGCCTCTTAATCCCACAGCCCTAGCGCCTTCCTCTAACCTCCCTTGGTGGGCTGAAAGCCTCTCGACGCTTCTGGCTCATTCTTCCTGCTCCCTCCCCCAGCTGCCCCATCCTGGAGCTGGGAACCTGCGCCAGTGACTGCGCGACAGCTCTGACCCGCCGCAGCCACTGCGGAGCTAGGGGGAGAGGCGGGGGGGAAAAAGGGAGGGGCGGGAGGAGACCGAGCCCTGGGAGAGGCGGTGGGTTGGGGCAAACTGATCCTCGCCCGGCTAAGCAGAAGCAGCTGCTGGTAATGGGCGCTGCTGGGAGGGAGCGGGTTTCCCAGCCCCGGACGCTCGCGGCTGCGGCGGGCGCGAGGGAGGCGGCGTGGCCAGAGCAACCACCCGCAGGAGCGACCCGCTCAACTCGCCGGCCTCAACTGCAGACTCACCTAATCTGTGGCACCGAACAGTCCCAGAGGGCTTTCCTGATTTCCCTCCTCACCAAGACTTGACAAAACGCCCCCACACCCCATTTCTCTCGCCCAGAGGAGCTCTCTGCTTTTCTCTCCCTGCGCCAGAAAAATGGTGCTAAATAGGCGTTATTCAAAGCTTCATACAGAGGTGGGACGCTGGACTTCAGTTAAAGACCCTTCACCTCTTTCCTTCACACCCAGCATCCTTGCAGAGATGGCCAAACACTTCCTGTCGTTTCCTGAGGTCGAGCAGCAAGGACGCGCTTCATTTACAAGAAATTCTTTGGTTATCTTTACCCAAGTATTTCCGAAAAGCGAAGTAAGGAAACGCCTGCTACAGTTTCAGAAGCTTTAAATACTAGACACGTGTTTGTAAATGAAAAATTTGGAAACTTAGGAAAATTTTTATCATGCGTAGAAATACACGACAAAGCAAACAACTGACATTGATCTATCATTTTATATCTCTCTTATCCACCTGAATATAAAAAGCCGTGATTTTTATGTAGCGTACATAAACCACAGGCATTTGGCATTTGCTCATATTTTATTCTGATACATTCGTGAATTGGCAATTGGCCTTCAAAACCTACATATTTGAATCCTGGGAAAATAAAACTCAGCTCAACTTTTATGCAGTGTATTTTTTAATTGGGAGGGAGTTCTCTAAAGAATTTTCCCCCCAGAGTCCCACTACTTTGACAGCCTCTGGTTCCACTACTTCAGTGATATCTAATAATAAAATCTTTGCAGTCCCATAATATAATCAATCTAGAATTTCCTTCTTTGGGTGTTTACAACATGCAGAGTTTTTGTTACACTCTTGTTAACATGTTTTGTTTAATTCAAGACATGTTAAGAAAGAAAAACAAAACTCAACATTCTTAACGGGGGAATAATTTTTCTTAAATCCTGACTTGATTGAGATATCAGTGGCACTTTGGTTTATCTTCTCCTTTCCAAAGAAAATTTGTGTGTTTGTATTTACCAAATGAAGCATCTACATTGACAGTTTGTCTTTTCATTTTATTTACAATAATCTATTCTTTTTAGCAAAAGGAAGCTACACTGTGACTCAAAACAGCTTCCAGAAGTAAGCCACTCTTTTTTATTTCTCTGCCAACCTGTTCAGCTACCCAAAACACATAATGAAAGGATGTCTTTTCATCTTCTCTAATTCTTGAGGTCTTGAAATCTCTCTAAATGAATGAAATCTGAATGCCCTGTTTGAGGGAGTTTACACATCTCTGTCTTGGATTTGGACAAAGAAACTGTTCAGAATCTTCGGGAAAATGATCTACCACTACTGAGAAACAGCCTCAGGAACAGCATCTCTCTTTGAGGTTTCCGTGGCAAAAAATCCTCACCGCCGAATTGCTTGTACATTTATGTCCCCGTAGACCCGTCACTGTTCAGACCTTCATCTTGTCTCTTCCATTTTTATTGGATAAGTTCAGCTGTGAAGAACCAAAAACAATATATATTGGAAAAGAATAAGGGAGATTCTCGAATTCTCAAGCTGTACCGTAATTTCCAATTTCACTTCTTCTCTTCCCCGCCTCCCCCACCCTCCTATCCAATTTGGAGCACCACGTGTGCGGTTCTGCATCCCACACTCTCTTCTCGAGTTTCTTATATAGTTTTTGTTTTCTTCCTCTGAAGCAGTAGGGGGGAAAAAAAACGCCGAGAGGGAAAAGGGCCCGAAATCGAATTGCAGAGCCACCAGGCAGAGCTACTGGTCGCGCCAGCACAGTACCAGCTCCCAGGAGTCTCCCAGGACTTTTCGAGGACTGCCTCAAAATACACCAGCTTCCTAGGCTTGAGGAAGGAGACGCGCCTTGCGTAAGAAGCTAGATTTTGGTAGAAGGCGAAATCGACGAAAGAAAACCCTCCTATTTGAGGTGAATTTCGCTTAACTCTCTGAACCCGGCTCAAGTCGTTTCATGGCCTTTCGTCATGCGATTCCTCCCACGTCTCCACAGACCGGCTTGCGACCTCAGACACACACTCTCTCTCTCTGTCTCTCTTCCCTCTCTCTCTTTCTCCACATCAAATGAGTCATCCACTTTTGATCCCTGCAACCACGTTCTATTTCTTGAACAGTTAACTCCTCTTTCTGCTGCAAACGGTTTGATCAGCATTTCTAGCTCACGATTAATTTTCACTGGAAATCTACTTGCAAACAGCAGAGTCAGGTAAACGCACACTGCGTTTTGCCTCCATCGATGTGATTGTATCTGGTTTCACGTAAGAATTCCTCGAGTTGCTGGAACGCGACCCAGAGCTATTAAAATAGTGACTTGAGGCTGCTAAAAAATTACACATAACTTCAAAGATTAAAAATTTCTATAAGCAATCACATTGCAGTGACCACAGGGACCATATGTGTTCTTGTTTATATATGTGTGTATACGAATAACTCGTTTTTACTCCAAAAATATTTTACCCCAGTTGGTCATCAGTGGTTTCCTTAGCTGATTGTGAAGTGATTTGGGTTTTCCTCATATAAATTCAATGATTTGAAGGGAAATATCTATATAATGTTAGATTTAGGCAAATTATTAGGCTAGCCATTTACTTCATTATCTTCAGCAAATTAAAAAATGAAATCCTGGGACAAAGATTTCAGAATAAAAGGGCCATTAGTTGCCAGTATACTGTGAATTCTGAAAAACGAATTATAAAATTTATCCTTTGGAGTCCCCTCTTTCAAGCTCACCATAAACATATGTTTTGGGGCTATGATTCAGTTAATGCACAGATTTAATACTATGTAAAAGCACTGGTTTAAGTGATGCCATAAAATAACTTTTAGTTTTGTTCCTTAAAGGATAGTTTAAAAATAATGTATTTGTTTGATAGAATAGAATGCCCTAGCAAAACAATACAAACAAAATATCTGGTGTTAGAACAGAAACCACACATGGAGGCAAAGAATAAAACAAAACAAAATGGAAAAAAAACACATAACAAAGCAAAACAAAAGAAGTCAATCCCAATCAGCTATCCAGACATCTGAATGTGTGACTAATATTCAAGGACACATTAGGTTTTCATTACCAAAAATAGTTCTTCAGTGCCTCTTGTTACATGTTAATAAAGACAATTACAGTGTTGGAAACATAATTTCCCCACTCTAAATATTTTATGCTTATCAAGCAATGTATTATTTGCTTTCTTCTTTCCACTAATTTTGGCACATTAGTGGTGCTTGGTTTGGCATACAAGGCAAGGAAGTTTGAAAATTATCTTTACTGCTACCACTAGAACTATTCTTAAGGCTTATTGTTGGCCAATAGAGAGCTGCTTGTTTTGTCTAAATGGGCCTCAGTCCATAGTCTATGTTTTTATAGCATAAACCCTTTATGTTACATCTTTTCAATGAATCCAAGCTCTCATATCCTGGGCTTTTTGAAATAAGGGTTTATTTACCTGCTTAGTTTTATTTTTGCATTATGACAGAATTAATTCACAGAATGGGATAGATTTCTTAAAAAAGAGTTTAATAGTGATTTACAGCTGTAAACCAAAGTCAACAAAAGTACTATCAGCTATCTGCCAAAAGCATGGTCAGGAAATAGCAAATGAGATTTAACCTAGATAAGTGAAAGTAGTATGTCTGGGGAAATACAATCTAAAAGTCATAAACTTGAGGTTCAACTCCACGCTCCTCGTGAGTCAAACTTCTAAGTGTCTCCATTCTGCTGGCCATTAGGATTTACTGGTAGAGCTTTTGCAGTTCTATATTAAACCATACTGGCAGAGCAGTATGTTAAATATTTTTAAAAATTCACCTGCAATTTTATTCTTGAGGGTAAAGGTGTTATTTTTTAAATTCTCTTGTGAGAAAGAATAATAAATCTGATGCTTGTTATATGATAGCATAAAATTTAAAAAGAACAATCAAGCCATTGCCTTTTTTTAGGGGGAGGGAAACATGTGATTGCCACATTGAGGAATCATATTCCTCCAAAGCACTTGCTAGATATCATCACTTTATAAAGGTAAGGCCAGCTCACAAATGGATATGTTAATAAGTGGAATGATCTGGATAAAAGTAAATTAGAAGCTCAGGACAGCTCCACCTATAACAGTAGTTGACAATAAAAAACATATATATATATGTGTGCCAAGAGAAAAAAATGATACAGGAAAAATTAGATAAATTAAGTTAAATATGCAGAAACATTGTACCTCAATAACTTTGGAAGATTTACCTAAGAAGAAAAATTCAATAGAACAGATTTTTAAAAAAATCAAATATATGATGAAATTTACCATAGTAATTATTTATGAGACATAAGCTATGTATAAAACATCACTTGAAAATTACACTTAAGTTTTTGTTTTAGTAGAAACCTGGCCAAGAATCCAGATGTTGCATTTCTCCCTTGGTCTCCTAAGCTATAATTGCATAAAGATATAAGCAAACTTATTCCCTTCACCCCAGATCCTTTTGCGGCATACCTCCAAAATTTCTAGTATGATTAAACAATCTGGTGATGTCACTTAGAAATCTTAAGAAGGGGAAATGTACTTCCTAACATTAATCAACAATAGCTGGTTTCAAAAAAGTCCTAATATAATAAGAAAATTGGATGAAAAGTCAAAATTTATGGCACATTTAATAAGTTCCTGCCTAGTGAGTAAACTTCTCCTTGGTTTACTTCATACATTTTTTTAGAGGACCAATAGGCACAGAAATTAATTTTCAGATTATAGGATTTTCCAGGAGACTAAAGAATACATATATTTATTTATAATATAAAGGTCCTAGAGCTTACAGACTGTCTTTGGTCTTGTGCATAACTTTCATTGGTATTATTATTCTAGTACCTTCAAGATGCATTCTATAATGAAAGTGTTAACATAATTCCTAACCTCCTAATCCTATTCAGTGACTTAGCCATGTGAAAGAAGAAAGCCCAGTATTGGAAAAATAACCCATCCATTAAAAGTTTCTTTAATTGTTCCTGTACATAAGAAAATTCCTAACTCACACCTGGGGCATGGGCTTCACCCTTAGCTGTTCCCCTATGGTCCATTCTTATCTCACTGATGTTAAGGAATAAATCTTGATTCTAATTAGTGGGCTGGATCTTCTTTCTCCTTAAGAAAAACTCGCATTAGGTGCATTTGGCAAGTTTTTCTATATGAAATTACATTGCCAAACTAAAGGAATTTTTGAAAGGAGTGTGTGTGTATGTGTATGTGAGACGGGGGTGAGGAGGAGAGACAGAGATAACAATTTCTTTGGAGTCAGGATTGGTCATAACATACCTAACTTGTCAATGTAGGCAGAATATAAGTGCTCAAAGAACTACAAAATTCCTGTTGATTTTTGCCCTTTGCCTTCTGTGTATCTGTATTTGAGAATTTGAATAGGACCTCCTGAGTTTAGATGTACATTTCTGTCACATGTGTTCTGTGTTTATGCAATAAACCAGAGTATAACTCCAACCTTCAGCAGTTTTTATACTTCCATGTGAAAAAAACTTTGTCATTTCTTTATTGTACATAATGTAGGTTAAGGATAGCAGTTAGGATTAGCATTTTATGGCATGTAAACAGCTGAATGTTCTCAGTCCAATATAAACTAACAGGTACATAATTGAGTCCTTATGGCATTTATTAGTTACTTACATGGAAAGTCTATAGATAAATATATCTATATATATCAATATATGAATATAAACTTTCATATATATTCTCAAATGGATAATTAGGAATATATGGTTCTACTGTGTTTTTGCTTGGTGTTGCAAAGGACATTTAAATTTTTATTGAAAATTTTATTCATACTTGCATTCATGTAAAATAAAAACATTAAGTATATTTTATGTAAAAAATAAACCTATCTTGGGTGGTATAACTCATTTGCAGGTTGTGACCCTATACCCAGGCAGGACTGTAAATCCACACTGTGTGCCTGTGACTGATTTGGTATTTGGATTTCTGATTTGGCTGAGTGATGTGTAAAAACCTCAAGTAGTCAACAGCTCCCTATTGGCTGTGCATCTGAGGGGCCCAAGAGCATTGTTTATCCAGCAAGTGTCTGGAATACATTACACTCGATAAATTGGCTCCTGCTACTCCCGTTTTGGAGAATATGAAGAATTTTATACTGTGCTAAAATAAATGTACTTTGTGCAAATAATTTTCCTTAATAGAAAATTCTGACTCTATCTTCTTAATTTAGTACTGCCAATATTCTAAACATACGGCATTTCTAAAAAAGCAACAATGAAATAATTCTCCTCACCTTCCAATTCAGAAACTCGTTCAAAATTTAGATCTGTTTTTATGCAAAGGCCATATGAAACTAATTTTCAGAAATTAAAAAAATAAAATGGTTAGATATTTGGGTTGAGAATTGTTCCCTCAAATTTTAGGAAATACCAGGATCAAGGATCAAAAGAATTCTTGTATTAATACATAAAAATTTTAGATGATATGTTACTTCTCAATTATCAAGATTGATTTTTAAAATGTGATTTTCAAATAAATACCATGCCTGCAGTCTTTGACAAGAGAAACTTTCATTGCCTTTGGTGAGTTCTTTAGCAGACACTTATATTTGGTAGTTTGGGGTTATTTCTGCCCCCTCTTTCCAAAAAATTTTTGATCACCTAAGCTTGAAGAGACTCTGGATTTGCTTTTTTATGTCCTGGAAATTCTTTATATTTATGAATGGGCAGAAAGGATAAGCAGTGGATTCAAAAAGGCAAAGCCATCCTTGCTGACTAGATAATTTGGTTAATATTTCTATATGGGCAAGGTATTGGGGTCTTACTGGGTTAACAATTTATCAATGCATTGACTTCTGCAAGAAGTCTCCCTCACTGTATACATATACACATCAAACAGTTTAGGACCCCAAAATCAATCTTTGTGCAGATTTCTAATTACTTCCTGTGTGTTGGTCTTATCTCAGAATCTATAATCTGTGGTCTTTGAAGGTGAAGGATTAGATCTCATTGTTCTGACTCTAACTTCATGGTATGTAGCACAAGTCAACAGATACTCGATGACTGACAGAAACAATAGGAAAGCGTGTGAATCTAGATGATTTTGAAAGAGTGTGTACAATAATACCTGCATTCATACTATGCTTTATACTTGCTGAGGCTCTCTGCTTACATTATCTCATTTGATGTGAATAATTGAGTGGGGGTTGGGGAAGGGATTCCATTTGAGGGAGAGAAGAGCCAACATTTTGATGCTCACTGAAAAGTGATGAGTCCTTGTAAGAGCAAATCATCAAGGTATTTGCATATCTTTCACTGCTTGTGATTGGATTCCCTAATCAAGTAAGAGGAAGTTCCTGAAGAAGGAATATCTCAGATTACCGGCCTGTAATGGATGCTTCGGCCAACGCTGAACTACTTTACTGGGTGAATCAAGACTCTCTAGCTCCCATTAGGCTACCGAAGCAGAGGAACTTCCCTCTACCCTCCCAAAGGATTCTTTGATGCAAAGAAAGACAAAAAGTTTAGAGGAAAGGATAATGGGCTAGGCCTGAGCATTTAATCCCACACGATTCTGGGGTAATCTATTTAACCTTCTTTGCCTCAGTTTCCCTATCTGTAAAAAGAAGTTAGAGTAGAAGCCTTCAAGACCACTTCTAAAGTTATTTGACTCTGGGATGTTTTAGTAAGTGTCAGGCTGATCGAATATTCTTTTATATCCTACCTACCCCACCAGAAAAAACATGACCAAGTCACTCCACCCATCCTTCCCCTCAGGGCCACCTAGCTCCCCCACGGTAACACAGCTAACCCACGACCCCCTCCTTCTGTTTCTGAGGCCTCGCTTTAGAAAACGCTGCAGGGGCCCAGGCGTCCGAGACGCCCCGCGGGGCAGTGGCCTGCGGGCCCAGGCTCCGGCTCAGCGCGGAGGGGAGTCAGGCCGGGGGAAGGAGCTGGGGTGGGGGTCCCGGGAGGCCGAGGGGTGCCGGGAAGAGGGCTCCCCTCGCCAGCGCCGGCCCCGGTGTTGCTGTGCACTCTGAGCCGCGCCAAGGGCGCCCCTCGACCCGGAGGCACAGGCGCGTTTAAAAAGGAAAGAAAGAAAAAAGCCACCACTGGCTCGAATTTCTGGAAGCCGGGGCAGGGATTTTGCCCTAACCGCCGAGACAGAACCCCTCTTGGCGCTGCCCCGGCCTCTCCATTACCCATTTTCGGTTTGCTCTGAGAAGAACTGGTTCCTCAGCCCCGCGTCGCCGCAGCTGTGACACGAGTAAGTCCAGCCGCGGGGCCCCGTGGCCGCCCCCGGCCCCTGGCGCCCTCTTCCCACCTTCGCGCCGCCGCCGCCGCCGCGCTCCCGCCCCCGCCCGGCCGCTGCGCCGGCGTTGGCCGCAGCCCGGTTGCGGTGACGAGGAGACTTTGTTGTGAAACTAAATCTGACCCCTGGGCTCCGAGGTGGCGGCCGAGAGCCCGTCAGCGGCCCCACCCGGCGCAGGAGGGCGGCGACCGGCGCCCGGGGAGCGGCGGAGGGGGGGCCCGACCCCGGCGAGCGCCACCCGCGCCCCAGCCCGCCCGGGCCGCCTCCGAGGCCGCCTTCTCCGCCGAGGGCACCGCAGCCAGGTACGCGGAGCCACCTGGAGGGCGCGCAATAATGGGGGCCGCGCGCGTGGGGGCGGTCGGTGGCGGGATGTCGCCGTCGCCCCCCGACCCGGCAGCATTAGGGCTCTGCACGTGGAGGGACGTTTTGCTTTCCTTCGGGGAGGTGGTGACTGATTGGGACGTCGGGGAATGGAGGGGAGGATGGTCCTGGCCTTATTTGAAGTTCGATTGCTGTCTTAGACATGTGCTCGCACTTGAAGCTCCAGTAATGGGAAACATTTGGGGGGCAGCCCGGGCGAGCCGGTACTTATTTGTAGCGCGTTCCCGCCCCAGTATTTCTTTCCTTTGGCCCAAAGAGGTTTGATTGGTGCAAATCAAAGAGGCCAGTTAAAAGAAATAGAGGGGTCGACATTGTGGAGGAATTATTATTTCAGTAAATAATTAGGAAAGCAAGGAAAAATAAACAAAATCTCTGCTTTACCTTTCATGAGGGTTGGGGGTGGGTGGGTCTGGATAATGCATACTGTGTACACAGATTTCACCGTTTTCTTTATGTTAATGAAGACGCACCTCACTGTTTTGTTCTGGTAGCCAGACTGACGGCTAGGTAGGTAAATCTTCTCGTAAAACCCAAGACTTCTTAAAAACAATCAGCTGAATTTTTTTTTTTTTGAGAAGGACTCAAATCTGTCATGAGGTATGAATTGATTATATATTCAAAAGAATCAGTAGCAAGTGTGTACTCAGCACAGAGGATCCCGGCTGTGAGTGAGGAGTGCATGTAGGAGCAGGCTGTCCGTGGTGGCCAGTGTAGGCACTCTTCTATTCAGAGTTCTAGTACCTAATCGTCCTGTTTCTCTCACTCTGGGCTGTGCATTCAGTCAGTATTGGAAAACAATACTGGATGCAATGTACCAGGCATCTTGTTACATGGATAAAAATGGTTTCTGTGCTACAGGAGCAGTCTGGTGGACAATTGTGACCCAATGTGACTAGTGCCCCATGGGAGAAAAAGCAGATGGGCAAGGCTTCCTGGAGGAGCAGCCAGGATGAGTCTTGGAGGCTATATAGGAGTCCGGGTGGAAGGAGAATTGACCAGGTGGAGAATTGTTGGCACTATGGGCATCTGGAAGTAGTCTGGTGTAACTGGCAGGTGAGCAGGAGTGACCTTGAGTAGACTGATGAGCTGGAATGGTAGCTGGGGCCAGATTGCAAAGGTCTTGGATGTCAGACCAATCAGACTAAATCGGATCTGTTCCCTGCTTGATGGAGAGCACAGTCTAACATGTCTCACCATTGGAAACATGTGAATGCGTTGGAGAGAAGGCAGAGGAAAGTGCTAATTAAGACAGGTCACAAAATAAGAACTGTGGAAAAAATCTAATAGTGGAATTTGGCCTATAAAAAAGTCAAGATGTTCATAAAAAGGTAATTAAAGAGAGAGAGAAAGTGGTACAATAACAGTATTGATTTACTAATTGTTATCTTAATAGCCTGAAATGCAGCTTCTAACAGTGTCTAATTGTCCTTAAGCAGTTGACTTACATGATCTAGCTAATCATTTTTGGATGTAAATCTGGAGACAATTAAGTTTACTGCATTATGGTTTTATGACCTTTTTTCCTTAACGAAGTGCTTATCATCTACTCGCACACAATTTATTGAGCATTTACTATGTGTAGGAT
Source organism: Lepilemur ruficaudatus (assembly GCA_963574885.1). Classification (NCBI taxonomy): domain Eukaryota; kingdom Metazoa; phylum Chordata; class Mammalia; order Primates; family Lepilemuridae; genus Lepilemur; species Lepilemur ruficaudatus. The sequence continues at coordinate 27,245 of CAUYRT010094611.1, read as the reverse complement.
ACATTATCAATGTTCTCTATCCTATTCAATGGCATTGATGTCATTGTACTGATGAAGAAGCAGGCTCAGAGTGGTTAATTTTTCCAAGATTGTAGAGTTGATAAGTGCCACAGTTACAGACTCAGTTTCGTAGCCTCCTACTTCAGGTCTTCGGTAGTCATTTTCTCTACTCTTTGGCTCATCAGGACTGTCTCTGCTTTTGTCCCTTTTCCCTTCATTATTTCTATCAGTGAAAGAAGAAAGCTAAAATAATGGTTTTTAGGTTGGCATATTACACACAGTTGGAATGGATATCTGTGTCATTGGCTTACGGAATCGTATGTCAAGGAGAATCTGAGTGAGCTTAGCTGATAGGCAGAAACTAACAAGGTGAGAATTTCACAGGGATGAATCAGTTCCCCAAATATAGAACAGAGGAATGTAGACTTGAAAACAGGTCATTTGCAGAAGAATTTGAGTGTCCCTAAAGCTCAGTAAGTGCCACTGGTATTCAGATCCAGAGGTCACTGACATAAGCATGTCCTGTGCAGGTGAATCAGAAAGTTAAGTAACTCATTTATAAAAGATGTATAATCAGGTTTGGGGCCTAGAGAGGAAAGTATTTAGGAAATATCATCATAATCTTCAAATATTTCCAGGACTGTTTGGTATAGGAGGATGTTAAAATATGTTTGTATTGATGCACAAGAAAAATTGACCCTAGAGAAGAGGGTTTAATGGGTCTGTTTCAGCTTGGTATAAGGAAAAGCTTAAAGACTATATTTCCAGCTCTAGACCAGGAGGCTTGACAAACTGGTGAATTTCTGTCCCCAGAAATGTCCATGCAGAAGCAGCTTGGCTATCTGCCAAGGATGTTTCAGATGCTTCCTGCCCTAGGTGGAAAGAAATTTGGATTCTACCACTTCCTTCTATGACCCCATCACAACATCTCTTACCATGTATATTTCCATCATGTTATGCCACCCATTAACTGTTTTCTCATGGAATTGTAGGGAGACGGGTTTCTTAAATCTTTCTAGCTTGGTGTAACATAAGTTGTCCTTCAGTTTTAAGGAAACAGCGAAAGTCAAAGAAACCCTGAGTCAGTGCCTCTTTTCTGACAGCTTAATGCTTTCTCCATTACTGTCTTTTTTATTTTTGGTTTTTTGGCCTCTAAAACTGCAGTCCTGCAGTCTGATTCCATCAGGCAGTCCTTACTCTGGTTAAGAAGCAACGAAAAGGAAGAGTCAGCATCCAGGAAATGAGGAAATTGCTTGGCTAAACTTTAGTTTCGATTGTCAAGGGTCTGGAGGGTGGTGGTGGAGTAGAACATGGGGGCATCTATTTTCTCATCCCTAATTTAATTCCTAAAAAAAAAAATTAAACCTACAGGATCATATCAATTATTGACATATCAATTAAACCTTAATATGAAAGAACATTAAACTTCTAATCCTCACCTCTTAAACTAAGGATATATTTTTCAGCTCCTTCTCCACTTCTACACCTAAAAATGAACATTATTGGTTTTGAAACCCTATAATTTGCTCAAGTAGGAATAAATGTCACCTACATTTAAAAGAAGTATTGGTGTATGAACATCTGGACAAAGATTAGCACTAACATCATGTTTAATTTGAAAGGGCAGGGACTTGTCAGTTTGCCCAGTGAAGAAGACAGTCATGATCTAAACAGTTTCTTACTTTCTTGATGTTACTGGGAAAAAGAGGTTGACAACTTATAGGTATGTAAGTTGTAGCATATTTTTAAAATGCACCTATATTAAGGTAACAGCTCAATGTGTCTTGATAGTTATGTATATCCATGTAACCACTACTCCTGAGATACAGTACACTTTCAACACCCCAAAACGTTCCCGCAGGCCACTCTGCAGTGCACCAACCCCATGTCCTGGGCACCAGGAAGCCACTGTGTTGTTTTCCATCATGGATGAGTTTTTGTGGTGTGTTTTAACATCTTAAGAGGTGTTTGGTGGTAGATATTTTTGTATAAAAGTAAAGGAGTAGATATTTCATATTTCCTCTTTTCCTTTTGAATAAAGTAAGAAAATTCATCATTTTAGATGTAGTCATTTAGAACTTGATTTGGACCACAGCAAACATAAAACCACTGAATGGAGCCAGTTTTGTTTGCCACCAATTCTGAAGCTTAAGTTATTTTAAAATTGAAACTATACACTTCATAGGTTGAGAAGCTATTTCTATGATACATTTTTAAAAAGATAACATTTGTGGAGGACTAGCAATGCCTTAAATTCAGTAGATGCAGCAAGATCAATATACCAACCTGGTAAATTTCAGATAAGTTTATTATGTGTGACTAGATTATAGTTTAGATTATTTTCTCTTGTATGGCTGAATTTCCTTATTACACATAAGATTTATAGGGCTGTAGTTCTCAAGCTATGTGCTATAGCTGCAGTCCCTAACCCTAGGGACTGGATCGCACAGCAGGAGGTGAGTGGCAGGCTGAGCTGGGAACCTTCATCTGTATTTACAGCCGCTTCCCATCACTCACATCACCACATAAGCTCTGCCTTCTGTCAGATCAGCTGAGGCATTAGATTCTCCTAGGAGCACGAACCCTACCGTAAACCCGGCATGTGAGGGATCTAGGTTGCACGTTCCTTATGAGAATCTAATGCCTGATGATCTGAGTTGGTGATACTAGTGCTGGCGAGTGGCTGCAAATACAGATTATCATTAGCAGAGAGGTTTGACTGCACAATAAATGTAATGCACTTGAATCATCCCAAAACCACACTCCCCTCCCTACCTCTCACCCTATGGGCCATGGAAAAACTGTCTTCCATAAAACCAGTCCCTGGTACAAAAAAGGGTGGGGACCACTGTGCTATAGCATACCACTATTCCTCAAATTCCTAATGGGTGTACCACCAATCATAATCAGCAATTTAGAGTTTTCTTAATATTGTTAACATAGTAAGTGCTATATTAAATAATTTGTTGGTCTAATGTTCTTGAAAATATAGTTTGAATTAAAGTTTAGTTACCAAATAAGCATCTCATCATTCTATTAATAATTAGCATCAGCTCATGTAACTTTCTGCTTGCCTTGCATTTTTCATTTGAAGTTGGAAGGAAGTTGCATATGGTGGATGCAGAAATATGGTCCTATTTGCTTTGAAGCCTGTTATTTATAGATAGGCTTCATACTAAAAACTTTAAATAAGCAGTACCACTAAAGGAGTGGAAAAAAATCTATAAAAGAAAATTAGTGTAGACATTTACTTCTACAGAAACCACATTGACAGCTATAGAAAACTTTCAGCAAGGTAGAGATCAACTTGTTTTTCATTAATGGCTTTGGTGGTTGGGATGTGCCCCTTTCCTATTTGAAAGACTGATGTGTATATGATTTCTGGGTCTGACTCATCTGAGTATGCCCAATCTCAGTTTTCCTTAATATAACCAAATTTCTTAGGAAGGTGAGGAAAGCAAAGAAGAGGTGACAGACATGGTACCTTGTGGCTTCTGGAGCCATGAAGTAGTGAATTGAGAAGGTCTCTGGAGGTCATTTATCCAATGGTTCACTTCACTACAGGCTTCTGTTTGTAAATTTTCTTAGAGACCCCTTGATTTGATATGTTTATTCAGTCTGTGGTTGTAGTCTTCTGGGGACATATTTCAGAATAGCCCTTTTCTTTTCTATAAAGCAATGTTCAACTACTAGTTTCCTTCTGCTTCTCAGGAATGTTAGAAAACTCAACACTTGGTGAGGAGGCAAAGAATAAAGTGATGGTATGTTGTAATGAAAATATTCTTTCATCCAAGGAGCCACAAGTTATTAATAGTGTCGATGAGTCTCTGGTTCATTAGAGATGATTAATGTGGCATCTAAAATATAACCTTTTTTCCAAAATCAGCAGGAAAAATTGAAATACATATAATGTATAAAATAAAAAAGAAATATTGCTTTCTTCCCAAGAATATTAGACCCAACCTCCACCCCCACCCTATGTTTCTTCAATCTAGAAAGTCTGTCCCAGTGGCTTGCCTGGTATGAGCCTTTCTCTGTCTACTTCATTCTCCAACTTCTCCTCTCCAAATCTGTTGTTCTGAAAATAGCCAGGATATTTGTGATGAGCTAGAACTAAAATAAAAGAAAGTTAATTTTTACCTGTAAGGTGAAGTGGTTTTGCTAATTTTATCAACTGCCTGGTTTTAGCCAATGGGTAGAAAAAGAATAGTAAGTGTCTATGTAGGGTGACTATAGATTTAACTGAATCTGAAAAATTTTAGGTTTAGAGCTCTTGAGTACTTTTTTCCTTTTTTAAGTAGTAATGTCTGTTTGTAGAATTGGGCAGAAAGATTGGCAGCCCAGAGAGAGTTTAAATTATAGCAGGAATGCACAGAAAAGATGTTTTGTTTCACATGCTTTAAAGTTTCTGTGTTTAGAGCCATTCTGTAGTTTGAAAATTAATCAGCTTATTGATTACGATCGGATATAAAATATCACTTCCAAATATGCACCACTGAACTCTATGGGCATAATTATAATGTCATCATCTGGGGCACAAATTCACGATGCCTCTGGGCCCCCGAGGGGGATTTTGAACGATTGCAAATTTCTGTCAGATTGGAGTCTCAATTTAATGTTTTCTTGTAGGGTTTGTTTTATCAGTACCTAAATCTAACGTGTATTTGCCATCGTTTATTTGCCAGTGTATGTACGCTAATTTCAACTCCTTTTTGCCCCATTCCCCCAAGAGTGGAAAATGTAAGAAAGTTCCTAAAGCTTCCATTAATCCTGTGTCAGGCGAGTTCACCTAACAAAGTCAGCTTTTTATCAACAGTCCAAAATCTTGCTTTCTAAAGCACCTCCTTCATTTGCGGTCAGCAAAGACCATGACTGCGTTCTCCTTCCTCACTCTCCCTGGCTGGGTTTCTTCCAGCACAGGACTGAAGAAGGCATAGTTCCCTCAGGTGTTGAAAAGACCAGTTCAAATGGGGCCATCACTCCTTGTTTCTTCCTTGCTGGGAAGCCTCCTACTGTTACTCTTGCCACCTGCAGCAGACACCAGGCAAGTATCTGGCCTGGAACTGTGAATGCAAGTCAGGAGCTCCACCGCCTGGAACTGTAGGGGCCTCTACCCTGTCTCCTGTGGGCTGTGGTGACCTTGGAAGGGGCTGCTTGCCACCATCTGTCCTTGGAGAACATCTTCTCAGGTGGCCTCATACAGCTAGAAAATACGAAGAGTCAGGCTGTGTTTAAATGCATGCCTAGCCTGACACTGTGCAGCTTTTTCTCAATGTTTTGTTCAGTTGATCTTTTTTCCTGCTTAGGGAGTTGGTGAAATACATTTCAGAAAGAGGCTTTTCCTCTATGATCAGGGTAGATAGCTAACCCAGAGTCTTGGACTTGGCAGCTAGGGTCCCGGGATACCTCTCAGTCCTTGTCTCTTTATGAGGTAATCTTTCACTTCACTGGCCTATAGCAGGGTGGGCTTCCATTGTTTGCTCTCCTGAAAGGTGCTGTCATAGTTAACTTGAGTCGGTAAGTAAAGGATTTGGCCATTTGGGGTAAATGCGCAAGTGAGTGATTAATCCAGTTCCCTGCTTTAGCAAGATGAATGTTGTGGATGGCCTCTGAATGGGTAATGGCCACAGACTTATGGCACCTTGTACTGTAGGGGCACCTCTGTTACCAAGGCACCTGCCTCTTGTACTCCACACGTCTCCCAAAACAGACCTCATTCCACTCATCCTTCTATCAGTGTGTACCATCCCCCGCCCCCAACCACTCTATATGTAGATTAGCCTCCCCACAGTCTTCTAATCCTTTTCTAGGAATCACTCCTAGGTTTAATCAAGGTCCCTGAGAAGTTCGTCTCTGAGTTTACCTCCATATGTGCTTATGTGTAGGTCTATACAGTTTTGTGAATAGCTATTCTATGTGTGTAGGTAGGTAGGTAGGTAAGTAGGTGGATAGATAGACATTGTCACCTGTTCTTGCTTGGGACTATTTCTTAGGGTACTCAAAACAAATGCTCAGGACCAAAAATTTGATGGATGCTTCTTAAGTTGATTGAATGGTAGCACCGCTGTTTAACTACCCACCTAATGCTAGCTCAGATTTTACATGTACTCAAAAGTTTTCATGTATCAATAACACTCATTCATTCATTCATTCATTTATTTATTCATTCATTCATTCAAAATATTTAATGAGTGCCATATGTGACACGAATGAGAGAGTAAGGCATGGGACCTAACCTTCTTGGAGCTACAGTCTAGTAGGGGGAATAGGTAGAGAAGTAATTGCAGTCCCACTAGCTAAGTGCTATAATGGAGGCAGGCTTATTTATAAACCATGAAAGATCAAGTCCAGCAAGGGAATTAAGGGTTTACCAGAGCTAGGCTCCTAAGTATCAGTAGACCCAGTCATGCCATATATTTCATGGTTTGGATTGACATCTAGAAATCTGGAAACAACTATGCTGATTTAGCAAGCACTGGAGGATTTGTAAATAGAGTCCATGACTCTCTGCGATTTTTTGATTTTTGAGTGATAGTCGTTTTCACTGCAGGCATCTACCTGAGGTAGATGAATGCTGACTGCTTTGACTTCTCAGTGATCTCTGTCTTTTCTTTTTGGCCCAGGAAACAATAACAAACACGATATTTAGTACAGAATAGTTTCATCTTCAGCAGAAATAAAATTACAAATGAAATACCTTTCATGCTCATGTAACTTGACCATTCTTAATACCTTAAACTGTTCAGTAAGTTCAATATGGAAATATGGAAAAGAAACACATGGGAAATAATCCTGGAATATCAAATATACAGAATTTGATTGAAACGTGTTCTCAGGACAGGTATGGAGAAGATGTGAATTTATGGGAAATCAGAGGGGGCTTTGTCTTAGGCCTGCTCCCTTCTGTGAGGAATGAGACTGGGCTTTGTCTTACCATATATAGGTGCACTGTGGGCAATTTATGTGAAAGCACTTTCTAAACTGTAAAGTGATTTACCACTGTAAGGCAAGATTATTATCATTATTTTAAAATTTCACCTTAGTACCTGGAAAAGTTAATATGCCTCCCTACAGTAACTTAAGCAATGAAGAACAGTCTAGTATATTCTGTAATATCTCTTCCCTAATTATGCAAGGGATCCTCTAAAAGCAATGCTGGTTAATTTTAAGATTCTGTTCTGAAATTTTGTACAATTCAAAATAGAGTGCTATGTGGTGTTTTCTTGGCTTCACAAATCATAAGTACATTCATATGATTTTTATGTACTCACAAGTTGAAATTATAAAATTGTTTCTTGTTAAAATTACAAAAATGTGGTACTTTAATAAGAGTTCTCAAAATTTTAAGACTCTAGTTATTTGTGAGTATTATGTTGTCCAAGAGGCATCAACTTTATGTTGACGATGGGTTAGGAGTATATTTTGCAGCATTGATAATTGTGAGCAAAATAAACATAAATGAGAATTACTCCAGTATTGCAAAACTGCATCTCAAATAAGCCACACTTGGAATATTTTACCTGAAAAATTTGTGTGTAAATGCATATACTCATTAAATTATAAAATATAAAATATTTATACAAATTGTAAAGCTTAAGGTATCATCCCGTTAAAACCTCCCATTTCACAGATGAGAAAACTGAAGCTCAGAGAGCCTGTGTTATTTGCCTGAGATCATTCAGTTGTTTAGTGGCAGAGTGAGAACATGAATTCAGATTTCTTGACTTCCACTGCAGTGGTTTCCCTAACATGCTAGCAGGCAGAAATTCAAGTACCTTTACAAAAAGTGATACCAAGGTTAAACTGCTACACGTTCTTTGTTGTGTAATTTTATCTTGGGTAATATTAAGATTTTATTTTCTTTTTTGCTTAAAATTGCATGTATATTTAAATATATGCATTAAAGTTTATGTGAGACATGTAGAATAATTTCTCCGTTGCTTAGCTCAAGCAAGAAAATCTGAGAGTATCTTTTAGGTTCCTCATTTGAACATAAGCATGAAAATTAATTCTGAAAGTTAGGAAACTAGAATGGGCAGCTAAATGGTTATATTATTATTATTTTTTTTTTGAAGAAAGCTAAATGTAGACTATATGTCAAAATACTACATTTGCTGTCCATGTTTTGAAGCATCCCCGAAACCCATTCTTCCTGAAGGTGTTGAGTTTCTGAAGGTGCAGACTTGATCATCCGTGAAACTGTGACCTAAGGTAAACTTGCTTAAAAATAGTATAATAATATCCTTGCCCGAGGGTAAAACACTCAACTCTAGTTTTTTCTCTTTCATCCTTGCCCAGACTACAATCATATTTCTTTGTTAGTATTTCCTCTTTGCATTGTGGTGCAATTGACGTTGATAGATAGCATGTAGAAACTGAATGCAAAAAGAAAAAAGAAGAGGGAGGAAAAAAAGCTCTTGTACTGTTGGCTCAAAAGTAATGTGTGTGGAAAGCTCTTTAGCTGCTCCCCTCCTGCTCCCCAACATTCTTTTTTTTTCCTTGGGCTGCAGCTGCTGACAGCAGACACAACGGGGCTATAATTTGGCCACATTTGGCTCATGTAAATTGTGATAAACAATGAGCCCATAATATTTATTTTAAAGATTCATTCAGTGAAGGTAAGTGTTCTTGACTTGTGTATACATGCTAGTAAATGGAAGGCTGCAGATGTGAAGACCAGCTCTTAATTTCATGGCACACAATTAATACGGCTGCTTGGTGCTCTGTTGTTCACAGGTGCAGGGGCGTTGGAACCCTTTGAAGAAGTGTGTAGCTAATAGCCCACATATAATTTAGAAGAAGAGGTCTTCGATGGAAGACTCCCGGGGGATAAATGGACAATCTGTAAGTAAACAGAACGTCAGTCCTAAGGAAAGAGTTATTACTTTTAAAATCATAATGGCTATTTTCATTGTAACCTGAGTGTCTGGAAATTTCTGAAAAGCTCTGTACCAATTTTTAATGATTTTGAAACTTATGAATTAAGTAGTAAGTTATTTCCTCATCCTAACCTAATTTATATCTTTTCTTAGAGGTATCAGTTATCAAAAGTAGAATCCTAGAGGATAAAGGCAACCTTTAGTATTCTGTAATTACACTAATATGCATAACATAATTTTCAAGGTAACATTTTCCTTTGCCTTGGGAAAACATATATTTGTTTCACAAAACTTGAAATTAATGTCTACATTTTGGATTATTTTATATGTATTTGTTTTATAAGTTTATATGTATGTACATATGTATCTTTAAAATGTGTGTTTAGTGTAGAAATTTCACAGTTCAATGAACTCCTGAATGGGCTTTAAATTAAGAGAGCCTTAGGTTGTATTTTGTTTGTTTATCTTGTGAACGGAAGAGAGAGGGTTCAGAAATTTTCCTCAGGTTCATAATCAGGAAGAAAGAAAGCTTCCTTTGGCTCATAAATAAATGTTCCCAATTAGAGGTAATCTTACAAAATAACCTTTGAGTTATTTAGAACTTGAATAATTTAATGAGTTTTAATTTTAAAAAAGCATATCTCAGTAAGGTAAAGTTGTTTCCTTGGAAAATTTCCATAACAGTATTTGGGGCGGCACATGTGACTTTGCATTTTAAGTTCTCCGGTCAGATGCGATGCTTTTAGACCTGTGGTTTTACAGCTCAACTTTGTTCACAATAGAATTATTACAGACCTGAACTGTGATCTTTAGTAATGCTGTTGTGGTTCCTGTAAATGTGTGTTTTACAAGACCTATTCGTGTTATGCAATAAGCAGTAACTGCTAATGGATGGGAATTTTAATAACCAATGGTTGAGTGCTATCCAGGTAGCCTTGCGCTCATGCTGTATGCAATTACAGAGTGTATTTTTATGGATCTTCTAAGTCATCGCGTGAGGTAATTCACATAAAGCACTTCACATCACTTTGTATGGCATAGCTTTTACCCTAAACAGGAAAAGCATCCTTAACCCATTTAATTTGTTTTTTGAAACTCCTGTTATGGGTCTGTGATATTTGATTTTGTTATGTTAAAAACACTTTTGTAGTGCATATGAAATAAATGAAAAATCAGCTTGCTAATAACTCACTCCTTTTTTGCTTTGCTCATTAGTTGGTGGCAGGTTGATGTGCTGGACAGTCACCAACAAATTTAATAGTATCTGCAAAGAAATGTCGCCAGTAATATTTCTTCTGCTATTTCATATTATGCAGATTCTAATTAAAACTGACGAGGTTAACTACAATTTGAGACTAAAATAACAAATAGATAAAAAATGTAAAGATTAAAAAATCACTTTGGCTATCTTAACAAGACATTTTAGTGGGTGATCTAATTGCATATCATTTCGTTCTTTTTTTATGTGAGAGTGAAGCAGTTTTGTTCTTGAAATGTATTTGGCTATCTCGGAGGTACAAAACTAGGGAGGGATATTTCTCAAGGGCAAACACTGTGGCGTTGATTGGAGAAGCTGTTTCCTGGCAATTTGGCTCTTGCCCATTCAATCACGTTGTCTCTTCGGAGGCCCCTGGGTGGAGGCCCTGAGTGGGCTGCTTGGGGCTCCATGCTTGCTTCCTCCGCTCTCAGCTTTCCTCTTTCCCTTAGGAAGGTGGGGAAAGAGCTCAAGATGGAAGGAGGACCTAACTTAGCTGAAAACATTAAGGTAACTCAGGAAAATAAAAGATCGAAAGGCGTCTGGACCAGTAGCTAAGTGCTCACACTTCTAAACATGATTGAACATTCCCTTACTCATCACAGTCATTTTTCTGAAGTTTATCTTACAAAAGTTTCAAACATATTAAAAGTAAACGCAAGAGTATCCTGTACCCGGGTACCCGCTTCAGCACTGAGCAGTATTCTGCCATTCCCATTTCATCTTACCACCACCTATTTTCACACCAGCCCTGAAAGATTACTAATTTTTTACAGTGTTTTTTAAAGATAAAATTTACATGCATTGAAAGGCACAAATCTTAACTGTCCAGTTTTTACAAATGAATGTAGTCATATAACTTACACCCTGTTATAAATTAGAACATTTCCATCTCCCTAGAAAATCCTCTTGTATCCTTTCTCACTCAATACCTCCCATCCTCCGGCCCAATAGGCAACCACTGTTTCAGTTGTCTACACCTTTGATCAGCTGTGCCTGTTCTAGAAGTTTCTGTAAATTGAATCCTCACACAGTGCATTCTTGTTTGTATCTAGCTTCTTTCATTTAGCATCAGGTGAGATTCCCCAATGTTGTTGCATGCATTGGTAGGTTATTCTTTTTTATTGATGACTTGTATCCATTGTATACATTCTTTTTAAAAAAATTATTAAATATATTCTAAGAACTTCTCTGGGAACCTTGAGTTTTGCATCTGTAAACTGAGAAGAGTGCTATCCAAATAACCTAAATGCTAAATCAGAAATTCTCCCTTTCTTATTCTGGAATGTTCTGTGTACGTGTCTCCCGCATCTAGGAAAAGGGAGTAACTCGTGATTTTCTAAGTTCTATCCACTCTTCTATTCACTTCATAAGGACATAATGGAAAGGAAGAGGTTGTGGGGCTTTACATCATTTCTCTCATAATTTTTGGCCACTTTTCCATTTGCCTCTGAGCCCCGCCCCACCTTCTCTGAGCAGCGCCATTGCAGCAGCACCACTGATAGCTCAGTGGCAGTCCCAATCTGACTTAAACGTCTCCGAAACACAAACATCAAAGAGCAGAGCTATGGCTGTGTCTTTCAGTTTCTTTATTATATTAGAATTTCTATAAAGAAATCACATCAAGATAAAAACAAAAGAATCTACTAACTCTTTGGAAAAAAAGGGAATTAAAAAAATGAATCGCTATATTTTCCTTATGAAGCTGTGGGGCTTGCATTTAAATCTCACCACTCAATAACGCAAACCTTGTGTCTGAATCAGACAGGCAGCCTGGCATTTTGAGAACTACATTTCAAATTTGGAGTCAGAAGACCTGGTTTTACCTTTTACTAGTTGTATGACCTGGGGTAGATTTCCAAGCATCAGTCTCTTCTGCTATAAAACAGAGAAGATAATATTTGCCTTCTCTTATTTAAAAATCACAATTTTGTAGGTCAAGTGGGATCATGTATTTAAAAGTTCTTTGAAAACTAAAAAGTGTAATATAACTCTAATGCACTTTTTATTGGAAACATCTCTAGAAAAATGTGGTCATGAATAAAAAATTATCTGACCACCTGCAAGTCTACAATAAAATTTTTAAAATGCAACCATCATACCTGTGCCAGGTATTATTAATATAAACACCAACACTACACATATGTTTGATCATGCTGTTGTCAGCTGGCAGAACGAGGGGGTGGAACTAGGTCTCCTGAGATTCCAAAAGGGCTGTTTTATTATAAATGGTAGACAGATAACTTACGTTTATTTCAAAAATTTCAGATGATGTTCTTTTCAAATAATTATGCCTTCGGGCTCCATTGTATTCTCGTAACTGTACCACTCCAGTCTCTTTTAAATTATGGTAAATTTGAAATGCTAATAGCAGCTTTTGCTGAGATGCTGAGTTTTGCAAGAATACCATTAAATCAAATGTATATGTACCTTATTCCTATACTTGGAGATCCTAGAAATAAAAGATGACTTTTAAACAAAATGGAAAATTTAAATATTTGTTTTATTAATAGAAAGAAACACCGTCTTTAGCAGAAGTTTCTGAAAGTAGTTTGACAAGTATGATACACATGTATAGGTCAAATTACCTGGGAAATTATAAATTAAATCAGGGTTTTATTTATTCAGCTTCCCCACAAGTGAGATATTTTATATAAGTGAAAATTTTAGATAACCTAAATTTAAAATCATAGAATACAGCAATTTGCACTTTTTTTTTTTTTTTTTTTAAGCAGAAGCATTTAACTGGAAGCCTGTGTTTGTTTTTCAGGGTTGCTATAACAAAGTACCACAAACTAGGTGGCTTAAAGCAACAGAAATGTATGGTTTCACAGTTCTGAAGGCTAGAACTCCAAAATCAAGACGTTGGCAGGGCCATGTCTCTCTGAAACCTGGAGGGGAAGCCGGCTTCTTGCTTCTGCTTAGCTTCTGGAGATTTGCCTGCAATCCTTGGCTTTCCTCGGCTTATAGCTGTAGCACTTCAGTCTCTGCCTACGTTGTCACATGGCTTTCTCTGCTCTTATGTCTGTGTCCCTTCTCCTCATATAAGGAAACCAGTCATTGGATTAGGGCCTAGTGACCTCATCTTAACTTGATTACATCTGCAAAGACCCTACTTCCAAATAAGGGCACATTCACAGATACGAGGGATTGGGACTTCAACATATATTTATTTTTTGGAGGGATACAATTCAACCCATGACAAAGACTAATAAGAATGTGGGGCCTAAAACCTTATCTAGTTGCCTGCCTACCCCCCTACCATCTTGGCACCTTGACTAACTCCTGTTTATGTGGTTGCAAGTAGTGGAACTTACCATGAACTGGCTTAAGCAAATGAAAGAAAAGTCTTGAGAAAAAAGGTATCCGGGAAATAGGGACAGTTTTCTTTTTATTTTACTTTGGACATTTTTTCAGTGCTCTTTTTGTTTATAGACTGGCTTTCTCTGTTCCCTTTGCCCAGCACTGGGTGACCACCATGGTTTATACATTACTGGGCCATCCACCCTGTAGAAGAACAGACTCTACTTGGTCTTGCATGAGTCTTGATTCTGTGGCTGACGGAGCAGGGAGCTACAGCAGGAACACTGCAGTTCCCAGAGAAGGCCGTGGGCAGGCCACCCAATAGTCACCTTTTATGGACCTTTGGGAAACCCCCAAGTTGTGATCACTGAAGCACCAGTTTGAAACCACAGTTCCAATCTTCATCTCATGGATGGGGAGATTTAGCCCTTGATGTGCCATCATCTACATTCTAACCATTTTGATGAAAATATCTAATAATGGATATAGTATATAATTATTTTCTAATGCTTAAGGTCCTTTTTACAACCAGCAGTTAGAAACTGTATCCCTAGTATGCTAATATTTCTTCTCTCCCTTGATCTGTCGGGTAAGAGTGATGGTTTGCATTTTCAACACTAGGTAGACTACCGTAGAGCTGGGGTAGTCTGTCTAGTTGTGATGAGTACACAGCAAATAGATAACTTGAACATGGGAAGGCGGTTAGGCACAGCAAGGAGAACCCTGACTTGGAGTCAGAATACCTGGTTTTCAGTCACAGTTTATGAACTATGGGTTCTTTCAATAAATAACTTTAAGAACAGTATTTCAATTTCTGAGTTTCAGTTTTGTTTTATAGGTAGACATAATAGGTCTGGATTGCTGGGTTCCTATGACAAAGAAATAAGCTATTATATGCCAAAGCACTTTGTAAACTGTAAAGCAATATATACAGCCACTAGTGCCAAGCCCAGTGGGGCATCTTTTTGGAAAGGGCAGGACATTGCAAGCCAGAGATAGCTGCCTTAGTCTTTGCTCTGAACTTGGGCAAATTTTTTTTTAACCCCTCTAAGCCTCATTTCTTCCTCATTTGTAAAGTAGGGATAATAATACCTTTCTTGCATGAGTGTGTGATTAGAAATAACATATGTGAGACATATAGTGAATGAGAGCACAGATTCTGGAGCCCAACTTCTTGGGTTCAAATTTGAGCTGTGATACTAATGAGCTGCATGACCTTGGGAAAGTCCATGTGCATGCCCTGGGCCATTTTCCTTGTCTGTAGATGGGGTGATGATAATGTACATCATAGGTTATTGTAAAGATTGAATGTATGAATTTATGGAGTGCATAGAATGTTGCCTGACATACAGCAAATGCTATCTCAGTGTTTGCTGTTATTACTGATATTATTTCTAACATGCCAGGCACACACACAGGAAGGGCTTAAAAACCATGATTTGTTTTTTAATTAAAATGTATTTGACTGGGGGGATGAGGTACTATCTTAATTTAGATGTCATGGACCTTTCTAAAGGTTAAGATGAAATTATGACATGGGATATTAGACCATGCTGGAATGAATTAGGCAAAATTCTTCACTCAAGCAGGGAAGGGTGGCTTGGGCACATTAAAAGAGCCCAGATTGGAATATGATCGGAGAGGGTAGAAAATGCTAGATGTCTAAATTCAAATCGGGAACCAGGTTGTATTAGCAGTTGAGTATTTTAGGTAAAAAATAAAACCTAGACAAGAAAATTACTCCAGAGCCAGGACAGTGACATGTTTATATTTCCAGGGCCAAACACAATGTCAAGCCCTCTCCATGCACTCAGTAAACGTTTGTTTATCCGAGCTGGCCAACATCTCGTGTTCTGGTGTAGTTCACTTGGTCCATGTGCACCGAACAGATGGAGTGTGACAAAGATAAAAATTGCTTATGACTGATGCTGGAAAGAAAGGAAAGAGGGCCTGTAACCATTCAGACTCACTGCCCCTGGTTTGCCTCTGATCCAGCATCCTTAATGTGCAGAGATCTGAGAGCTCAAAGAACTATGAACCGGTGTAAATGAGCATTTAGTGGCGATCACATGTGAATCTCTCTCGCTGAGTAAAAGGCACAGACTTGGGGACTTCGGGTTTTTTTTTTTTTTTTGGCAGGGGGTAGTGAGGGGAATAGGGAGAACAGTTTAAATACTTGAAAGGGAAAAAAACCTTCCTGGTTGCCACTCTGTTAGGGATGATGGTAGTCACTAGAAGTGTGAGCTATAATAAGAAAGCTATTTTGATAGAACAAAATAGAATAATATAACAATTTTTTTTTCTGTAAAGCGCCTGATAGGAAATATTAATATTAAAGGCTTTGCAGCCAGAAGGTATCACATGTACTGAACTATGCAGTTGTGGCATGAAAGTTGCCATATGCATACAGAACAGAGTCCTGGGACAATGTTAATGCATGTAGATAAAATAAGCATCCATGTGTTGTTCTCCTGTTAGCACTTGCATGGGACGTGGGTCTACACTTGCACCTCCTCCCCTTTTGGGATTTCTCACCTTGTTCCTATCAGGCTAGCCTGGTCATCTTGGATTTGACTTGTTTTTTCTCTCTGGGCCTCATTTTCTTCATTTATAAAATGAAAAATTTGGGAGATCTCTTCCAATTCTAACAGAGTGTGATTCTATTGGTGTTCGTATTGTGCTGGATAATTGAAGTTAAAACAGTTTTTGCATCACAAAATAAATGTGTGGGGGTTACTAAGGGATGGATGGGAGGAACCATCGTACAAGTCCAGCATCTGTGTGACCTCAAGTGCTCAGTTCGATGGCCCAGTTCCACAGTTCCAGTATTGCATTTGAACCTCAATGTGATACATCTTTATATTTCTAAATTTTGTCTTTTTTTTTTTTGCAACCTTCTTTATGCCTCAGTCACTAAATATAATTTATTTGTTCAGCCCATAGTGTATCTTTATTTTGGCACTAATATTGTTATAAGGATTCTTTGATGCCCACATTTCTGTATGTCTGTAATTTTCCTTATATATAATATCATATACAGTGTTCCTGTGATTAATTTTAAAAGATGCCTAGACTATCTGCATTTTGTATCCCATTTCCAGAATGTGTTTGTGATGATTTTAAAATATGTTCACAAATTTTTTGATACTCCTCCTTTAAGAGGTGGAGTCACTTGGATGAACCTCTCCCTTTGAGTGTGGTCCGGACTTAGTGACTCACTTCTGAAAGGCAGGAAAAGAGCAGAAGTGATGATGTGCCATTGTGGATATTAGGCCACAAAAGCCACTGTGGCTTCCTCTTTGCGCTCTATTGGATTGCTCATGCTGGGAGGAGCCAGCTGTGTTGTAAAGATGCTCAAGCAGCCCTGTGGAGAGGCCCACGTGGCCAGGAACCAAAGCCTTCTGCAACAAACATGTAAGTGAGACCTCCTGCAAGCAGATCCTCCAGCCCCAGTTAAGCCTTGGATAACTGCAGTCCCATCAGACAGCCTAGGCATGTTTCTTTCATGAGACCTTGAGCCAGTACCACCCAGCTAAACTGCTCCCAGATTTCTGACCCTCAAAAATGGTGTGAGATAACAAACGCGTGTTATTTTAAAATACTAAGTTTGGGGGTAATGTGTTACACAGCAATAGATAGCTAATACGGTGGATCCTTTCAAAGTATTTTCGCATTAAAAAAAAGTCGTAAAATAGTATTTTGGAACAGAAGAAATGAAGCTTGACTATTTATATAATTAATTATATAAATAGATATTATATGCTATGTATAACTATACAAATATATAATTAATTATAATAGCTATAATTAACATAATCAACATAACTCTTCTTTCTCCTATTACATTTCATGCAGAATCAATCACTACGTATTTTTGTTGACTGGACACATTTAGATGGCAATTTATTTATCTTTATCTGCCCTCTGAAACAGAATCTTTCTTCTTCACACAGTAGGTGCTTTGAACTGTTAATTAGCATGCATTTTACTTTAGCTTGTATTGTCCACCCTGATTTAAAAAAGTCTGTTTGCCTTCTAGACCCTGAGCTGTTTGTGGGTTGAGAGAATGAAAAAGGAATAATCATCTCTCTCTGTCACTTAACCTTTTCTCTGTTTTGTACATTGTAGATGTGCAAAATGTTTTGGTTGAATGAATGAATAAGTACAATTGCCTGGAGCGGAGGTTTTGTAAACAGAGAGAAATCTTTACCAGTGCTAGTTTGGCAGCTTTCACTCCACATGGCTCCAGGGAACCAAGCCCCTTTGGAAAAAGACCAGGATAAAGCTCAGAGCTTTTCTTGCTCTGCCAGGTTTCATGAAGGTGGTAGAGGTATGCTGAAAACAAACACCACTGCTACGAAATCTCATTAACTGGAACTCCATTAATTAAAAATGCCTGATACTTTGAGGATGAGATTAATTTTATATATGTTCCTTTATAAGAATAGGGCTATAAAATAAATTAACAATATAGATTATTAATAATTTAGCCCATGTACATGAATACAGGGAGGCAGAATAAGTTAACAATCACATACCAAAAGTTGTTGCCAAAAAGTTATTTGTATTGGTAGTTAAATTCTCCATACATTATATATTTTTAAGTCGTTGAACCAGTAATAGGTCCTCTTTGGGAAGAGATGAAATGAGCTGATTTTCTTGGAAGGTATTATGTCCTTGGAGATGTTCAGTGCCTGACTGTTACTACAGAGAATAAGTACCATGTTTGAGGCATTTACTATGTAGCAGGAGCTGTTCTAAGCACTTTACATATATGTAGCTTTGGCTCATTACTACTTGGTGATAATCTGTTAGAGACTCTTGCATGGAAAATAAGGTGGAACTAGATTACCTCTAAAATCCCTTCCACTGCTAAGATGTAGTGACTCCATGATTTATTACCTAGTGCTTAATGAAAGAGAGGAAGTGGAGCTCTGAGGATCAAGGTGGTTTTTCCATATTCAAGGAGGCAAAATGCATAATGCTTTCTGCTGTTTCTTTGGAGTTAGCATATAATTTTAAAGAAGCTTTGCTATATTTTTCCAGAAAGTTTCACATAAAGTACATACAGATTTGAAATACTTCTGATATTTCTTCCCGTCCTTCGAGCCCTCTATGAACCCTAAAATAAAGTCCCTTAATTCTTTTTAATATCTAGAAAAATCACATATTGACCCATGACTAAGCAGTATATACTTTAGCCAGTCATAAATTAACTCAGGGTAATAATCCTGTCCCTTTTCATTTCTCTTCTTTTCTCTTTCTTTTCTTTTTAACAGAAAGTTCAGATCGATAGTTACAGATCTGAACTTAAAATGGGTTATTTAATTACTTTATTACTTGAATAAGTAATAAAAACCTTTGAAAATATGTGAAGTCTTGAGAGAAAAGTGTAACAGAGTCTTGCTTGTGAAATGTTTGGAAACCACTGACCTATGGTTTATAAAGCAATTCACCTAACTTTTTTTTTGCATGTAGGGGAAAAAAGGAGTATGTTTAGATTTTGATGGTCTAAAAAATATGTCAAGAGACCACATTTCCCCATTTAAAGTTTTACATAAGGGAATAGATACTGTTTTTCCATGTATTCTACTTTTAGAAATTTATGCGGGGAATCTACAGATGACTCTTCATTTTTCTTTGAACAACATTTTGTTTAACTTCTATTGTTTCTTTACATGTACATGAATCACTTCTCGTATGTAGTCCCAAATGTTTCAAAGTATTTTCAGTTAAATTAGAATAAAACTCACAAATACAATAATCTTAGCCTTAATTCCATCTCACCGAAATGTGATATTGAGGGCGAATTTAAGATAACTGAGAGCATTTACAGTCAACCATTTTGGTAGTTTTTTCCTCAGTATTTATCGATGCTATTATTATTTGTACTATATATGTTCACTTTTATTATTCATTTCTATTATTAATTATACTGTAACTATTCTCTGATTCAATTATAAGTAATGCTGGCATAGTTTGAGTTAGGAAAAAAAATAAAGATTTTTTTTGAAAAAAGGGGGGACCGAAGTATAGGCTTGAAACAATAGTTAACTTACTATGCTCAGTTTTGTGATAAATATTTTTGAAAAACTTTTCAATTTAATTACCTGTTGAGATTCATGGAACTTTAGGAACCAGAATATATTTGCAGCTAACTACAAAGACAATATAATTGCAATTCCTTATGTTGAGTTTTAGAATGACATGCATTAAAAATTTTTTAAAGTCTTGAGGATACTATTATATATTTTAGGTTAATTTATTTTACATGTATATATATTTGAATCTAAAAAACATATTCACAGCTTCAGTCTTTATTCCTGATCTTCATCACCTCTGCTGCTTAAAACCCCTTGGCTAGCATTAGCACTAGTTGACCAGGAGCTAGCATCAGCTCACTCAAAGTGAACCCAGGCCTGGGGGTGTGGAGGTGGGGAGAGGAAGTGTTCTTCATCTCTTTCTCAGAGGTGTGGTTTTGTTTACTTTGGGAAGAAAAGATACAAGTATCTCCTAAAGTGGATTAGACATGGCAAGACAAGATGATACATTTGCACTATAAACTCTCAAGCAGCTGTGAGAATGCAGCATGTGTGAAATTTCTTACCTTCTTAAAAATCTTGATAGAGTTGTAGCTAAGCTCTTAACAGTCAAAAACAAACTGCCAATGAAGTTTATTTTCTTTTTTGCTGAGTTTTCTGGACCATTGTTCCGCTTGAGGGGCCCTGTTTGTTAGTTTTGGCTCCGGGACTTCTCTTCCTCCAGGATAAGCTCTCCTAAGGCACTTGTACCACGACAGGGCTCAGGGGCTGCCTCGCAGTTTATTCACAGGCCCGGCTAAAGCATAATTCAACTGCGCGACTTCCTGCCTCCGAGGAGGGGGTGGCCAATGAGGGGGTTTGTATCTGTAATATAAATACATAGTTGATTTTATGGAAAACTGGGACATTTTTGTTTGTTCTCATAAAAGGTTCCTGCTGGAAGTTTTATTTTAAAGTTGGCTTTTAGCCTTTTCTGCTGTGACTTGGATACTGATCTGATTTTCTGCTTTCATGCCCTTTTTAAAAAAATTTAAATTATTTAATTCAACATTAACTGTGCTTACAAGCTACATAGCAGAATAAAATCACATTACAAACATTGTAGTATTAGATTTTATCACCATTTATTTCTTCTAGCCTGTCCAGGGATTTCTTCATGTTCAGTAGAACTAATTTGCAGTCAGACATTGAGGTCTTCTAGAAGGCCAGCAGGCTCCAGAAATTAATTTATCCAAATAACCGATCCCTCCTAGGCCAACCATAGAGGGACACCAAAATGGCCTAAGAAGGCAGAGCCTCCTTTTGAAGTCTGGAATGTTTTGACTGACTTGAAACAGGCGGCTGGAATGAAAGGATAATTTTCAGTGACCCAGGGGATTTTTTTGCCATTTTCAAATATTAGGTAAAACAAAGAGAAATTGCTTGCTCTAATTTAGAAAGACTTAGTAATCAGGAAGGCAACCAGACTGAGAATAAAGTTCCAAGGTATATAGCAGAAGCTTATTTACTAAACCTAGATTGCTGGCAAAATCGAAATTATTATGCCCTTTAAAAAATCTTAGAGGGGATATATTTTAGTCAACATCTCTGTATTTTTATCATTTATGTCTGAATTTATTTTCTTAATAGTTTAAAAAAGAGAACAGTAATTGCTTTGATTTATTGCCATCTAAAAATATTGCTATATTTTAATCTTAATTTTATTAAATAAGAGGTTACAATTTAAAATAGCTTGCTGTACCAAATTAGCTTATTAGAAACAGAGTAGATATTTCATATTTGTCTAATTTTCAAAAAATCAATAGATTTTAAGGCCATTAAATCTTTAAAGCAAACTGTCACGTGAGTTGGAACATAGGATTAGC
Organism: Lepilemur ruficaudatus; assembly: GCA_963574885.1. NCBI lineage: Eukaryota > Metazoa > Chordata > Mammalia > Primates > Lepilemuridae > Lepilemur > Lepilemur ruficaudatus. The sequence continues at coordinate 5,902 of CAUYRT010094611.1, read as the reverse complement.
CAGGTGTAACAAATGTTTTTTGACTACCAATTCAGTAGAAGAGATCAAAGTCATTTTGAAGAGATTCCTTCCTTGTGCTGTAGATAAATATTCACTGTCACAGAAAAAAAATTACTTTGTGTGTTTTTAGTGAGGAAAATAAATTAGAAGTAGGAATTAGTAACCAAACAACTGTACATTAAGATATAAATGGGAAATTCATCTTTGTTCACAATACATTCAATGCCACCTATAGTGTGAATATGCATTTCTGTAGTATTATTTAGGGAAAAAGTGTTAAACAAATACTTGTAATTTAAAAGTTCTGGATATTAGTAGATGCCAACTGTTTTTACAAACTTAGGCTTTATTTTATAATTTTGGAGAATTATAAAGTCATTTATGTACTGATGAGGCCACAGGTATGCCAGTCCTGTTGCTGGCAATTGTTCATTCTTTTAATTGGTGAAGTATGTAATGAATTAATTTGAATGAAAAAGAAATTGTAATTTTCTTTCTTTTGATTTGTTTTCAGATTTGTTTACTTGTTTTTGAGTTGGGTGGATGGGCACTCTGCATTCTCGTTGCTGAAGTTGTCAAACTTTGTTCTCTAAATTTCGTCTTTAATTTTTATACCAGTTTTCCATTCGATTTGCTGCCCTCGCAAAGGCAAAGTACATGGTAGGTGTAAGAAAAACCTCTGAAGGCAGAGTTCTAATGGAAGGTGACATCATATTATTCCTAGATACTACAGAAAATATCATTGTCCCTTCATTTTTATATCATCTTTATGTTTCTTTTAGCCACTGAGATTCTGAGTGAAAAATGTCAGCTCTTTAATGGTTGTGGAAAATAGCCTTTGGAAAAGAAGGAAGTTTAGATGTTTAAGAAGTAATGGTTTACTGGGGCCAGCAATGTTGATGAATTTTGGAGGGCAGGTAAGTGAAGCTGTCTTTAGTAATAAGAACTAGGATTCCAAGTGCATAGTAGAGATTTGAGAAATGTGTGCAGCTTAAGGTACTGGAGGATAATTGGCAGATAATGATTGCTTATACTAGTGAACTGTAAGTAGGATGTTCCCTAGGATTGTATAATCCATTGAACTATGGGAAAAAAAATTTCTAATTTTTAATTTTATCCTTTTGAAAAGTATGTATTTTGTATAGATTTTATTATTATATGTAATATATTAGTAAGGCACAATTTGTATGTAATCTATAGATACATGTATGCTCAAATTTTTTTACTGATAAAGGATTTATGATTAAAAAACACTTAGAAAAAAAAAAACACTTAGAACCTGCTAGTGTAGACAATAGTTAGCATTATATGCTTTATGCTGCATATTTTCCATTAAGAATCAGGGATTATATATATATTGATCAGGAATCTAAGTAATTGAAATATGAAATTCCATACTCATGATTAATAAATACATGTAACTATTTTAATTTTAGATTGTATTCTGTTTTTCTCTGTGCTCTAGACAACATATCTTAATGAGGTTTGACTGTCTGTAGCCTTTAAAAAGTGTTATTATCAATAGTTCTTTGCTTAAAATCACTAAAGTGTGAATATATATCATTACATAAATATTACTTTATGCTTCACATAATAATGAGGAACCCTGGTTACAAGGTAGCTGATCTTTTCTTTGAAATCATGTTAGTGAACTTTATAATAACTCTCTTTTTCTCAGTATTCATAGGCTCATCATTTCTTTCTGTTTGAGATTACTATAAATTTGACATTTGGATAAGTAACATTGTATAGTTACTTGGAAATAGGAGGCTTAATGAAGGCAGAGTGCTTTTTTCCAAATATTTGAAAGATTTTCATGGAGAAGAAGAATTCATCATAATACGTTTAACTGCAAACGACACAGGATCATGAGTTTAGTTTTGGGCATTTTGAATTTCAGGGGTTTTGAAGCTATCCCAGTGATTTGTGTAGACAATTGAGAATTTGGATGTGGGTTTCTGGAGTGGCTTGGCCTTATAGATTTAGGGTCATCCACAGATAGGTGATACTGAAACTAATATATAAAGTGACCGACGAAAATGTGTTGAAGGAGAAAAGGACCAAATGAGAGAAGATTTAGGGGGATATCAGAGCCAGGGAGAGGACTTAGGAGCAGTTGGAGAACCAGATGAACCAGAGATAGCAAGATTGCTCCAAGAGGAGGAATAACACATGGTGTCATGTGTCTTTGAGGGATTAAGTCAGGTAAGTACCGAAAGGTATACAATGGATGGAACACTAGCAGTCTGAGTGGGACAGTGAGGGGTGGAATCGAGATTGCTTGTATTGGCAAGAGGATGAGAACTGAGGTACTGGAGACTCAGCTACCTTTCCTAGAAGTTTGGCTGATTAGGGAAGAGTCAGGGCCATGCTAGAGGGAGATGAAAAACTGAGGCAAGGTTGTCAGAGAGTCCTCCATACAGAAGCAGTGTTGGAAAGCTTGCCCTTCATGCTCTGATCCCAGCCTGCCTCTGATGTTGCTCCCACTTCCATGCACCCTCTTCTTCAGAGAGCAGCATTGTAGGACTTGGGAGATGCACCAGCAGATAATCATTTATGTGTCACTCATTGAGGATCATCTTGGACCATCTCTTATGGTTCCAAAGCCGTATTTTCCTTCTTGGCTTCATATATGCTGTACCCACCTCTCTGCCTGGCAAAAGCCTCCTCCTCTTCCCATTTAGAAGTCAAAGATCAACCCTATGTGAAGTCTACCTGGTAATGCCAACTATTTGTCCTTTCTCATCTGCGATCCTTTAAGAGCTCTATTGTGGCCCTTAGTAAGTTTATTTACAAATAGATATTTACACGTCTTTCATCCAATGAACTGTGAATTCTCTGAGGAGCACCCTGTCCTGTCTCTTAATCACTAGCCTATCACATTGCCTGCTACTCAACTAAAATTGCTTGAATGAATGAATGCAGAACATGAGAAAAGACAAACGTAAGTATTCAGAGAAGCGCCAAAATGCTGTCTTTGTGACTATGTTATTTATGTTCATTATACTCATCTATGTGTGGCTGTCTAAAGACCAATTTGATTTTTAACGAGGGGGCAATTACTACAGTTAACTTGGATTATGTTTACACATCTGTTGATCCCTATTTATTCAAAGTAAGGGTATATTTAGTTTATTAATCTTATTCTCTTGAAAAGTATATATTTGTATAGGTCTTATATTGTATGCAATATATAAAAGTACAGATACACTTAGTTTATTATATTCATTGCTACTTGTCAAGTAAGAAAAAATAAATTAGAATCTCAAAAGAAAGTTTGAATTGCAAAATGTCTTCGGAGTATTTGGAGTATACAGTTATAGTTTTAATAGAGGCTTAATGTTCAGTGGACTATTGTTGAAAAGTTTCGTTTTCTTTACAATGGTTGCTCCCATGGCAAAAGAATCTTCAAAGTAAGCAAAATGCAAATTAGTGTAAAAAAAGACTTGGGTTAAGAAATGTTTTACATAGTTTTCTATGTTTTCCATCATTTATTTCAACAATAGCAGACTTGGTATTTTTCTGTCACGGCAATGCCCTGGTATGAACTGTATCAGTAGTAAAAATGTGCTACCACATAATTAATTAACTTATTTTTTTGTTGTTCAAATTCAACTTGATTTTAGCAACTGAACACTTTGTTTATTACAAAAGGATAAATGAGATTAATTCTCATAGAGTTGGGGTTAAGAAATTGGGAGACATTGAATAGGAGAAGGTGGAGTTTGGCTTTGAGATCTTGTGACTTGGATTCCCATTTGGGCATTGCCACTGAGTACTTGTGTGACCCACATAGAGTTATTCATCTGGCCTTCCTCATCTGAAAAATTAGCTAATAAAATTTCATGGAGTTACAAGAAATACATTGATACAGTGCTTAACGTATGGTAGCTAGTCAAGTAACACTGGTCTCTCCTCCAAGCTGATTTTGTTCTGTTTTCTTTTACTGTACATTAAAACCATGTAACTCATTGTCTTGTCTCTTTAAACTTGCCATGGGAAGGAAGAACAAGGACAAGTTTAGTGCTAATTTTAGAGAGTTGTCTTATTTTAGATCTTAATATAATTCTCTTTCTAGTTTTTGTCTTTTTTACTCCTTTTGTGTTTTTCAGTTTTTTTAAAAGATTATGCTATTTCTATAAAAATAGTATGTTGGAAATAAAACTACAAGTGGTATAACAAACTATTTAAAAATTAAAGCAAACGAAAACCACCTTAAATCCTACTATTAAGAAATAACCATTGATAGTATTAGATATATATCATTCTAGACTTTTCTGATACATATTTACAGATTAAAAATAATTTTATAAATGTTGGATCATATATAAATATTTTAATTAAAGCTATTTCATTCTATTGGGCTTAAAAAGAAAAAAAACTGAAGTAGGCTAAAGAATTTCTGAACTCCAGGAAAATGTTATTTTTACAAGTAATATTAACATATAAAAGACAATCTTAATAGCAAAAGATTAATACAAAACTACCAAGTAAGGGTTATTTTTTAAATGCTTGTACCAATTTTAGACAGACTGTTGACTTTTTGATGTAAAAGCTGAGGAAATTAGCCTACCTTCCTCTTTCCCATCTTACAGTTTTTGTCAGTTATAATCTTCTGACATTGTCAGGGTTTATAACATTTTGTTATGAATATTTTAGGCTCTGTGTGGTGGCACATGCCTGTAACCTCAGCCTTTTGAGAGGCCAAGGCAGGAGGATCATTTGAGCCTAGGAGTTTGAAACCAGCCTGGGCAACATAGTGAAACCCTGTCTCTCTAAAAAAACAGAAAAATTAGCCAGGCTTGGTGGCTCCCACTTGTAGTCCTAGCTACTCAGGAGGCTGAGGCAGGAGGATTGCTTTAAAAAGAAAAAAATTCTAATAGTTGTTTAATCTTAAGTACTGAATACTTTTTACTATTTCAGTGAATCCAGGGTTTGTCACTGTTTTTTTGTTTGATTTGAAATATTTAGTAGAGTAATTTTTAATTACTTTTTGAGACAAGGTCTTGTTCTGTTGCCCACGCTGGAGTGCAGTGGCATCATCATAGCCTCCTGAGTTGCTGGAACACAGACATACACCATTCCTGGATAATTTTTCTGTCTTTTGTAGAGACAGGGTCCTGCTCTATTTCTCTGGCTGGTCTCAAACTGCCAGATTCAAGCAGTCCTCCTGCCTTGGCCTCCCAAAATGCTGGGATTATGTGCGTGAGCCACTGTGCCTGGCCTAGTAATGTTTTAAGAAGGGCTATATGCTCCTCGATTTTGTGCAAGTTTGAGAATGTCTTTTTGTTGCCTTCATACTTAAATAGCAGCTTAGAAGAGTACAACATCATTGGGCCTCACTTTTTTCCCCTTAAGTTTTTAGACATCACACTAATTCTTTCTATCATTGCATGCTGCTTTGCAGAATGATGAGATCAACTTGATCTTTCCACCTTGTATACAATTAGATTCTTTTCTTCTTGAATATCCCTATGGTTGTTGTTGAGGTTTTAATAGTTGATTTTTCGGTGTCATTATTTTTCTTTTTTGTAAGACAGGGTGTGTCCTTTTTAAAAAATTATTTACTAGGAAAACTTCATCAATGTTATGTGAGATGGGTGTTCCCTTTAAGTTCAAGTGTGAATTTCAGGAAAGATATTATTTCATTATATTTTAAAATTTTGCTCTGTTTCAGTTACTTGCTTAATTCTTTCTAGATACTCATTATACACAGTTTTTTTTAAACCTATCCTTCATATATCTTTTATATAATCAGTTTTTTTTTTTTTTTTTTTTTTTTTGAGACAGAGTCTCACTTTGTTGCCTGGACTAGAGTGCCGTGGCGTCAGCCTAGCTCACAGCAACCTCAAACTCCTGGGCTCAAGCGATCCTTCTGCCTCAGCCTCCCAAGTAGCTGGGA
>CAUYRT010094609.1:0-10150 GCA_963574885.1 Lepilemur ruficaudatus | reverse complement strand
ACAGCCACCCCAACCAACACCTAGTCAGCAGCCATCAACGTCAATGAAAGACCCTTCACCAGTGAAAAGACTAGAACTCACTGAAGGCTCAAATGACTGTTAGCATTTTTTAGCCATAAACTACTTTTTAATTAATGTCTGTACATTTTTAGATATATTGCTATTCCACACATAACAAACTATAGTATAGTATATAATGTAAGCATAACTTTTCCAAAAATGAAACCAAAAAATTTGTGTGACTTACTTTATTGTGATATTCGCCTTAATGTGATAGTCTGGAATTGAGCCCACGTTATCTCTGAGGTATGCCTGTATCATACACAGGGTAACAATGACATGACTAAAAACTCATTTTGTCATCAGAAACAATGGAGGCCAGAAGACATTGTAAGACATATCAAAGTACTTAAGACTAAATAGTTGTTAACCAAGAATTTTATCTCCATTGAATTTATCCTTAAAAGGAGAAGGTAAAATATTGACATTTACATATAAGTAAATTTGTTGCTAACAGACCTATGTTACAGGAAATGTTGAAGGAAATTTCTCAAAATAAAAAGAAATGACAAGAGATTGTTACTTGGAGTCACAGGTAAAAATGAAAAGTGCCAGCAATATATACGGTTGACCCTTGAACAACATGGGTTTGAACTGTGCAGTTCCACTTAAAAGCAGATGTTTTTTCAACCAAAGGCAGATCAAAATATAATATTCAGCAATATGAGAAACTCACATATATGAAGAGCTAACTTTTCCTGTATGTAGGTTCTTAGGGGCCAACCGCAGAACTTGAGTATGCATAGATTTAGGTATATGTGGGGGTCTGGAACCAATCCCCGGCATCCACTGAGGGACAACTGTATAATATTTGTTTCTTTTAATTATTTTAAAAGATATATTATGAAACTTCTAATTATATCACTGTATAGTTAGGTTTATTACTATTAGAGATTTAATAGGAATAACAAAAATAATACAAAGAGCTATTTTGGTAAAGAGTTTCTATATTTTACTAGAAGTCAGTTAACTTCAAGTGGATTATGATATAATCTGTAATCTCTACAGGAAAGAATAACTAAAAAACTATAGCTAAAATGTCAATGAAGGAAATAAAATGGCATATTAAAAATATTTGTTTAATACAAAACAAAGATATAAAGGAGGAACAAAAAAAGAAAAGACCTAAATACCAAGCTTAGCTCCAACCATACCAATAACAACATTCAAATGTGAATCAACTAAATATTCCAATCAAAAGGTAGAGATTGTCAGGCTGCATTTTTAAAAAGGAAGGTCCAAGTATATATTTTAGTTACAATAGATGTATTTTAAATTTATAAAAAGATAGGTTTTAAGTAAAAGTCCAGAAACATTGCCAAAGAAAAGCATAAGATTGCTAAAGAGACAATATTAATGTTAGACAAAATAGACTTTAAGATAAAATACTGCTAGAAAAAAAGAAGACTATTATTGTATAGTGATAAAGGGTAATCCCAAGATATACCAATTATAAATTTTATTTATATATATATATAAGTTGTATATATATATATAGATACACACACACACACACACACACACACACACACACACACACACCCCTAGGTTCCTAACAATAGAGCTCTAAAACCAACGAGGCAAAGCTAGAATTGAAAAGAAAAATGGATGTTAACCATTATCATCAAAGGCTTTAATTCTTTCCATTAAGCGATTGTTAGAATAAGTAGACATAATGTCATAAAAGGTATACAAGATTTTAAAACTCTACAAACCATCTGAACTAACTGACATCTATAGACAGCTCCAGGTAACAACATATAGATATTTTTTCCAAGTGCACATGAAACATTCACCAGCATAGACCATATTCAAGGCCATAAAATAAGCCTGACTAAATTTTAAAGGGCTGAAATTATGTTCTCCAACCGCAATACAATTTAATTAGAAATCAATAATATACACGAATCCAGGAAATCCCCACATATTTCTATAATTCAAAATAAACTATGGGTCCAAGAAGAAATAAGGAAATACATTGAATTGACTGAAAATAAAATAATAAATCAAAATTTGTCAAATGTAGCTAAAGCAGTACCTATGATGAAATTTAGAGCCTTAAATATTTGTATTAAGAAACAGAGAAGAGCTACTAGAACTATTAGGCGAATTTAGCAAAGTCATAGGGTACAGAGTTGAAAAATAAGTCAACTATATTTCTACTTCTCTAAGATCAATCTGACAATGAAAATTTTAAAATGTATTAATAATAACATCAAATAAATTTAAAAACTTAGGAATAAATCTGACAAATGACATACATTTTATATCATAAAGACCTGTACGCCAGTATGTATAGCAGTTTTACTCATAATGGTCTCAAACTGGAAATTGTGCCAAACGTCTGTGACTCATTAACGGATTAACAAATTGTGGTACATCCGTACAATGGAATACTACTCAGCGATAAAAGGAATGGACTACTGATATATTCAAGAACATGAATGGCTCTCAAAAACATCATGCTATGTGAGCTAAGTTAGAGACACAATAAATTACATATCATCTGCTTTCATTTATAGAAAATTCTAGAAAGGGCAAATCTAAAGCAGATCAGTAGTTGCCTGAGACCGAGGTAGGACTGCAGTGGGGGAACGACTGCCAAGCAGAACAAGGAAACTTTTTGTGCTCATGAAATTGTTCTGAAACTTGACTGTGGTTATTAGTTGTTAGATGACCAAAACTCATACAACTATACACTTAAAATGGGTTTATTTTATTGTATGTAAATTATACACCAATAAAGCTATAAAATAAATGGGTATGAAATTGTGCAGAAGTGCTATGAAGGACAGTTTTTATAAATAGCTATACTGTGCACAATAATAGGAATAGGTGAATGAGCTCTTTCTTACCCTCATTGTATTCCTTTTAACTTCATTATTAGAGGCAATGACTAAAAGGTCTTTTGAAATTCGTTTTTACTCTTTCTCTAAATACTCCCAACTGAATAGTATGGTTCCTTCATATAAAATGCCAAATACAAATTCTGCCCAGATGGACAAAAGATGTATTGTCTTCAAACCATTCGGTTGGCTCTCTTATACTTAACTTTTACTTTAGATATTTAAGCTTAAAAGCAACCAGATGAAGTTTTATGGAATTTTGTAAAGAGGAGAGAAAAAAGAAGACAACGACGAAGAAGAAATAATGAAAACAACTTTTGCTCATGGGAGGAAATTTTGTGTGCCAACTTTTAGTTCAGAATGATCTTTTATTGGCTAAATTCCAAATTCCTCAAAGTACAGGCTTATAATGGAAGTGCTGACACAATCTCAAATGCAGTGCTGCAGACAGGATGATACAATCAATGGTGGATGAATTTGCGTACTATCTTTTACGATGGTCTCCTTCCTTTGCAACAATTCACCTTACTGTATGTTTTGTTGTTACTGTAGTATTCTGCAAGAAAAAGTGGCTGGAAAGCACATCTTTTCCAAATCCTGTTTTTATGCATTCATTATATAATAAAAATTAACCTTGGTGTTGAAATTCTTCAGACCATTTCTCTCTACACTGGCATAATAAATCTTTTTTTGTACCGAGTACAAACTTTCTTTTTATCTTGCCTGTTTCTGTCGTATTATGAAGTAAGTCAGACATTGCAGAATGCTTTTTAAACTACTAGCTCTTTTCATGAGAATAAAATCAATTTCTACAACTGAAAAGAATGTAGATGAAAAACTTATTTGGGGGAAGAAATATTAGCTCACTTTGCACGTGTGCTTTTGTACTCTATATTTCATGCTTTAGTAAGAGTTGGACAACTCAACAGTGCTGTATTATTGCCATATGTTAATCAGAAGCTTAATGTGCGAGAAGAAAGAGCACTAGCTATTATATACATTTTTACAAATGCTTCAAATAAGCCACAGTTAGAGATAGGGATGATGATTCAAACTTTCTTCCCATAACACACTTGAAACAATTGGACTAAACTGTGTGGAAGGTAATTCACAGCTCTTGCTTTTACAAGACAAGTGTGAGATACCTAAATCCTTTCATTCAAAATTTCTCTTCCATGGCTTCATTCCGGACTCACCCTTCACATTATCTAAACTTAAATGTCAAATAGGCCTTTTATATTGTGATTTGTATGAGTGCACCCAAGGGAGCATGACTTACATTTTTTAGGGAAACGCATCTGATAATTTCCTGAATTTAATGCATACAAAAATCTCGAAGGGTCATTCTGCACAGTTGACAATGATTAAGAGGTCTGGTATGATAAATGTGGATATTTGATACTCAACAGTGGAGGACTGATCACTCAGAATTAGGTAACAGGATGCAGAGCCTTCATATTACATTTTGTCCCTTGAAATCCAAGTCACATCCAAGGAATTGGATAGGGCTTACCACATGGTTGGCACTCTGAGTGGAATGAATCTGGTTTCGACTTTTAGGTGGGATCAACATATAAAACTTGCCACCCTGATGGTACCACATTTGACACTCTCACTCATAGAATAAGAGTGATGCCAAGGACTAAATTAGTTGAAAACATATCCTCAAATTTGGAAGATGACTGTAAGCAGGCAGCTTGTATAGCCAAAATTACTAGAAATGTCTGCATCTTCCTGACCATTTTTTTGTTTACTTTTCTGCATATATATTAAAGTCTTAATTTTTGTGAGAACACGAAAGGATACCAGAACATAACTAAATGTGTTTGACCATGGGTGTCAATATTACAATGAGGTATAAAATGTTCTGGACCTTTTTTCCTCATAATAATCTTCCTACATAGAAACGAATGAATGTCTGTTTCCAGTATCTTGAAATCATTTATTTAAAATATTTTATTCTTCTCTCCATCATATTTCTATTTAAAGAAATTATGCATTTACTCATTAAAATAAGGTAATAATGTGCATTTTCTCAGTAGGCAGTATATGAAGCAAAACAAAGAGTGGTACAATTTTAATTGCTATGCACTTGAAGAAGGAATGATCTCTTTATTGGTAAGGGAAAGCTTGATAGAGGAGGTGGGAACTGAGTGGAAAAATGGGCAAGAGATGGGCTTCGTGATATCTACGAAAACCATTTCCTGGAAAGGCGTGGATAGGAATGGGTCAGCATCTAGGGAATAGGCGTGCCTTCTTTGTTTATAATTCCTACAATTTTAATATGACTCTCAAGACCTGCCTTCACTGTTTAAACCCAAACCTTTCAGGATAAAAACAGAATAGGAACACATTTGATTTTGCAATGTCCTCTGTGATATTTTTATTTACATCCTGTATTTACATCCTGTAAAGTAATCCTAGCTGCTAGAACAGGCAAGCCCCCAAATTCCATTAATTTAACTGAATAAACATGAATTTCTTGCTAATGATATAGACTAACGTAGATGCTCCCCATTGGGTGGCCTTCCAACCACTCCTCGACATGGTCATTCTGAGACTCAGACTTCTTCTATCTTGTGGCCCCACTTCCTTGTAGGGTCACGGAGTCGTTTTCATTCAGAACAACAAGGAAAGAGACTACATAAACGGGACATCTACCTCTTTATCATTTCACAGAAGGACATGTATCACTTCCACTCAACTTCCTATTGCTAGAACCAGGTAATGTCCCAGTTAGATACAAGAAGGCTGGAAAATGTGGTCCTTGGTTGAAAAGGCACTTCTGCATGATAATGCAACATTGTGCAAGGGGAACATGAAACTGACAGTCAACTAGCTATCCCTGCCATGCCTCTGAAAGTATATATATTTAAGTTCATTACGTCTAAATTATCTTGCATTTTTGGATGAAAGATCCAATAAGGCACTAGTTTGACCGATTATTGAACTATTAATAAAGTTTACAGAGAAATCAGTCATTCTTGGATTAATACTCCTATGACTCAGCTGGCATTTATTCCATTCGATTATCACCTTATAAAGACCTTATCAAAGATGCAGCTTCCCAACAAAGGCTTTCTGGTTCTATATAAGGATAATAAGATACTTTGGTCTTTGTGGATTTTAGTACTCCAGCTGAGTTATCCCATTAGAAATCTGCTGTGGTCTGCATGTTTGTGTACCCCCAACTCCCTGCACACACAAATTCGTATGTCAAAATCCTAACCCCCAAGGGGATGGTACTAGGAGGTGGGGCATTGGGGAGGTGATTAAACCATGAAGGCTGAGTCCTCATGAATGAGATTAGTGCCCTTATAAAAGGCTAGTGCTACCAGAGTACTAGTTTGTCTCTTTTAATTTGCAAGGACACAGGAAAAAGGCACCATCTGTGAACCAAGTAGTGGGTACTCACGAGACACAGAATCTGCCAGCACCCTGACCTTGGACTCTCCAGTCTCCATAACTGTGAGAAAGAAATTTCTGTTATTTAGAAGCTACCCAGTCTATGATAATTTTTTAAAGCAGCCTAAATAGACTAAGAGAAAGATATTCTGGCCTCTTATGAAAAGGGGTGTTATACAGACAGCACCAGATTACAAACCTCCAAAAAATTGCTGCTCCAAAGCCCTGGTCCCTGAGATTTTTACTGTATAGAACTAATTGCACATCCATTAGAAAGCAGGATAATTCTAAACAAGTAGTTGGGATGTACAAATTAAAAAAAAAATAGAAGATGAAGAGGAAATAACTCTCTGCAGAGTTTCCCACTTTGGTTTGTGGTAGCATTAACATTTGTTTCAAGTTCTGGGAAAGGTTTAGCGTTTGGCTTTGAACATCACCCAAACAAAACTTCAAGGGGCTTGTCCCTACACTTTTCCAAAGAAATGACCTTTTATGGTTCACCACATTTTCAAATAGATCAGTTATAAAATGAAAGGAGACAGTTTTACAAAACCAATTAGTGACCAAGATGATTATGTTCTAATAGATTCTATATTTTGAAGGAAAATCCTGGCCAAATTTATCAATAATGAGACCACATTTATCCATTTTTAGAAAACCATTATATACTCCACCTTTGGCATTTTTTACTAGTATTCAATTGTCAGGTATTTTTATTTGGTGTTTTATATACTTTCTTAGAATTCCAAGTTCTAAGCTTCCTTGTAGGACCTATAGAGAAGGTCTCAAGACATTCATGCAGAGGGATCCTACAATCTTACTTCTTCATTTGTATACATTACTGAGCACTTATGGCATAAAGTGTCATGCTATCTATGCTAAACTCTGTTGTTGGCAATATGAAAGTGAATTGACCCGTTCCCTCAAAGAGTTTATCATATAGGTGGAGAGAGATTATATGTATGTAAATAAAGCAAGAGTCTATAAATTTTATTGAGCATGATATCATATCACATTACCTCAATCTGTAGAATATTCTCCCTAGTACAAGAAGCATTACTTATCATTGTTAGGTACATGTTAATCAAAATAATTTAACACATATCCAGATTTCTTCCTATCCTATGCTATGTGATAATATAGACTGACAAGGATCTATGCAATGACTCATAGAATCTCAGAACTGTAAGAAATATGATTTTGTAGTTGGACAATCAGCCCGCTATAGGGTTCTGTGAGATTTTAAACGATACTGAAAGTTTGGCTTATTGAGAGATATATGGTCCTTTTAAAGGAGTTTGCTATATAATTCTATATACCACAGGAGAAAAAGAACTTAAGAGAATATTCAATGAGCCAAATATCAACTGCTTTTTTTTCCAGTGTCAAGAATAAACAAAAGATCTTACTAGCAAAGGAATCTCCACGTGCTATTCAGAAAGAACTTATTTCAACTTTCCTTCTTTTAAAGTACACACTGAGAATGGGCCAGTCTGTCAGCTGAAAAGGTACATGATGATTTAGGAGAGGACTCTACTGCCCTTCTCTCTTTCTCCTTTTCTCTGGCCAACCCACACTCTTGGAAGAAAGGAAGAACATACTCCCCAGAGTCTAGAGAAATGAATGGAAGCATTGTCAGCCCAAAGAGGACAGGAATGTGTCACATTTGTCATAGTTTTCTTGTCAATGTTCCCTCCTCCTTCTTCTCCCAAGTATCTTTAAATGACTAATATCTTACCAAATGACATAAAAGAAAAATTCTGAAATCTCATCATGTACATTTTTGTGGAACCACTATGATTTTATAATTTAAAACTGATTAACTAAATAAAAGAAACTAACAAGGCAGGGGGAAGTCAGTAATTTTGGCAATAATATACACCAAAAAGGGGCTATTTTGCTCACATCTTATAGCATTATAATCAATACGAGTACCAGTGACTCAACCCAAAACAATTTTGGATATAGGTGATAGGAAACAAGCCAAAATAGAAATATCTAAACAAACACAGTGACCACAAGTATCTAGTAAATTGCATTCCAAATATTGAGCATAATATTTGACTTCCAAAGCTTATGCTAAATGACAAATAATTTAATGTGACAAGTTATGCCAACAGAAGGGTCACATCACACTTGCTATGTTTACATACATAAATAAATCTTTCCTAAGTAAATGAATTTTAGTTCTCAGCACAATACTTAAATTTTTAAAATCTGAACATTTGGCAAAATACAACTTAGAAATGGCTAGATCTAAATATTTAAAAAATAAAATTGATTCCAGAGTTTACTTTGAGAGAGATGAGTGAGATTATGAGAAATTAGAAGTCAAGGTAGAAAAAGATTTTTTAGGAAATTTTTCATTTGAAGAGAAATGCAGGTATCAAAAATACTACAAGGCAATATCCTGGCTTCTGGGCTCAGTGTCTTTTCTGAAAGTAAGGTGTTTTTTTTTTTTTTTACAGAGGGGCAAACTGATAACCTTTGAGTAACCTGAGACAAACAGAAGTGCTCACAATTCACTTTCTCTAAGCTTAAATTTAAAAACAACAAACTTATAAAGATGATATAGGAATTGAGTTCTTTACAAGAAGAACATTTATAGATTGATTTTTTGTCTATTCTTTCTTTAGTTTTCATAGAATGCTTAGTAAGAAAGCAAAGTAAGAACTCCTGAATACAGTGACAGGTTCGTTTCTGTAAGCCATACGCTGAAGCATGGTAATGCACAAATTTTACATTTCCTGCCATTTGTCCTCTCTTCTGGTGGCATGAAAAATGTGTTTCTGATAAGTTTCTGAATATGAACGAATCTGAATTCAATTTGGCCACTTGCAAGAGTCAGGTCTTGTGTTTACCAGCTATCTCACCTGTAAGAACTATAAAAGATAAAAGCTCAAAACATTACCCTTTACATACCATCTGGAACTGAACTTGGCTGATACCCATACTATGAGGTAAGAAATCACTGCATGACTGACTATATTGCCTCTGAAAATAGTCCCCAAATGACACTGCCCCTAACTTGGCCTTGGGGGTCCAGACATGATTCAAAATAGCTCCAATTCACTTCAGAGAAGAATATCATAAAGTGGTATCTGTAAAGTCCTGCATGGTAGGCCTGCTAAATGCCACTGCAGTTCTTTATATAAAACCCACTGAAGTCAGATCAACTGAAGTAGTGGGGAGATGCTGCTGCCTGCAATATCCACGGATCAAGTTTATCTCTGCTGTACACGTTGTCTGCAGGTGAGGAATTGAATAGACTAGAAGCGATTCAATTCCAATGATTGGCAAGGACCCAGCCATAGTTATCTCAAGGATCCTGGAGGTGGAATGTGATTGTAATTTGGCAAGATGGAACCTAATCAACTGCATTCATCTGTCTAGAGAAAGATTTAAGACCAAAAAAAAAAAAAAGGAATTATTGAAAAATCTAAAGCACCAGAAGTTGGTCCTGTTTATTCAGTTACTGCCTGTAGGGTTCATCATTACGGGGCCTCTGAAGTGAGACCATCTATCTCCATGGTGAAGACGGGTGTAAGCCATCCTTCCTGAGGTGACTCCTTAGAGACACCTGGAGTCCTTTGTTCAGCTTTATATTTACAAAAATTCAACAACAAATAGAACTTCTGATGCAGGCTTTATTTTTTTTTTCCCTTCTTTTTTTTTTATTGGGGGAAAACTACAAAGCGTTTACAGTACAATGTTTACAGTCACAATTTGTAGTGAGCTGATTTCCCAAAATATATTACCACTCAAGTTGACTTATCTTGTTACATTCAAAAATCTACTCTGTCAAAGTAGTCCATAGAGTACATACATAGTGCTCCAAC
>CAUYRT010094608.1:0-10142 GCA_963574885.1 Lepilemur ruficaudatus | reverse complement strand
CTTAATGCAAGGCTGCCTGACTCACGACGGGGTTACAGCCCGATAAACCCACTGTGAGATGGAAAAGTCCTAAGCTGAAAGTGCGTTTTCAGCCTGTGATGGGTTTATAGCGGTGTAACCCCATCGTAAGTTGAGGTGTGCACTGTCAGTGCCAACAGGACTTTCTGTTCTTAGAAGCGAGGTACTTCCTGACCCTGATTCTACCAGCAGGGTGAGAGGACCTGTCTCGTCACTCATGCCTTTTGGGGATGTCACTTTCGTACCATCGGAAAGTGGAAAATCTTAAGTCAGGGACTGTCTGTAGACCATTGTAGGAGGATAAGAAAGTCCAGCCGAGGGCAGTGGGTCTCCATTGAGTTTACATTTATTATAGCTGTCTCAACTCCAGCTATATTGATTGGATGCCCAACATGTTAAATATTTTGTAAATTATATAAACAACAGAAATTAACGATTGCTAATCTTTCAAAACAACAGCGGAAAATCCAGATTCTAGGAAAGGAAGGGAAAGATAAATAAGTACTGATACTTTAATATTTAATAGGTACTACTGCTGTCATAAGTTGAAGCAGCAGGATACTAAGTTCTGTGCAGGGATGGGCACAATTTCTACTTTTTAAGAAACCATCCTTTAAGATGACTTTGGAGCAACCCTCGTTTGGTTTCACAGTGACCTCCAGGGTGCCTTGTGTCATGGAGGGAGTAACCTTTGGTTGTTCCTATTTTCTTAAACCCCCATTGTTAAATTCAAAAATAAACAAGCCCTCTCCCTCATGAAGGGGGTGATTACACAGTATCCAAAAAATTCAGACTTCCCTTTTCTCATTAGCAGTTATGTCTCAAATTAATGTCACTATATATGCAGAAATTATCCCCTGCACACGTTATCTTCTGCTTAAATAGATGGCTGGAAGCCCCAGCAAGCCAGAACCCAACATTCCCCAAAAGGCCCAAGATGGGTCCTCTCGCCCTGCTGGTAGAACCAGGGCTCAGGAAGTGCCTCGACTTGTAAGAACAATAGAAAGTCCCATTAGCACTGATGACGGCTAGGTGAGCTGTGGCATGTCTCGTCTACACATCAAATACCCTTTAATCCATCCCATAAGGAGCCCACATTGTACGGCTCAGGGCTCCCGGCATCTCTACATAATGAGAGCTGACTTTGGAAAGGAGATAGCTCGGCTCAGAGCTGTTGCACCGTCCACAGCGGCCCGTGAGGATGGGCAGCCCGTGAGGATGGGCGGCCCAGGGGATGTGCCTTCTGCGCTGCCCATGGGCGCCCTGTTGGGGAGGAGAGGGCAGAGCTCTCTCATGCAGACGGTGGGGCCGGAGCTGTCACACAGCAGAGCCCATCTGCTCCCTCCCCTCAGGAGCCTCTCTCGAAGCTGGTATGGTGGTGACTACAAGTATCTAGCTGGCCATTATTTTAGTTTTTCCTTTTTCTGTTTTTTTTTTCCTTGAGACAGGGCCTTGCTCTGTTGCACAGGCTGGAGTGCAGTGGCACAATCACAGCTCACTGTGACCTCGAACTCCTGGGCTCAAGCAATCCTCCTGCCTCGGCCTCCCGAGTAGCTGGGACTACAGGCACATGCCACCATGCCTGGCTAACTTTTCTATTTTTTGTTGAGAAGGGTCTCACTATGTTTCGCAGGCTGGTCTTAAACTCCTAGCCTCAAGCAATCTCCCCCTCGGCCTCCCAAAGTGCTAGGATTACAGGCGTGAGCCTCCACGCCCAGGCAGTAGTTTTCCTTTTTTAATTCAGGCTACTACATGGTCCACATGGATGTGGAAGTGTCCAAGTCTTCTTCTCAGGGTCAGCCTCTCATCCAGTAATTGTCTTAAGATATGTTAGCTGCCATGAGTCCCAAAGCCAGAGGCTTGTCCGCTGAGAAGAGCACATTGGAAAGGGTGTGTATGTGCATGCACTGTCTGCATGCATGCATGTGTGTGCACATGAATGCACACTCTGTATGTGCCCTCCTCAGTGTGTACACGAGTGAACATCCTATATGCATGTGTGTACACATGCATGTGTGCCTGTGTGAGAATGTGTGTATGGGTACGTGTGCATGTGTGTGTGTGTATGCCTGCATGTGTGTACCAAACTCAGCTGTTACCCAGCTGGCGCCAGCCTCTAAGGCTTCTCGTGTTGTGCTCCCTCCGACCCTGGCGGCTCCATGGGGCATCCCTCCCAGGGCTGTGCCTGCAGCCCCCAGCACAGCCTCTGCCCCTTCAGACCAAAGCGAGGCCCGAGACGCCTCGCGCAGAGGTCCCACTTCCCACTGCCTGTGCTCAGCAGACAGAGCAGGGCGGCGCGGGCTGGAGATCCTCCTGCCTTCTGTGAGCAAAACCCACCTTTTAAAGGTTTAGTTTTTGGTTTTTTGCTGTTTTGTTCACAGAAAAGGTTAAACTGAGGCCCCTGCTTAAATATATCACAGTGCAGCCTCTTTTTTCCCTGAAAACTGACCTGAGAGGTTTCTGTTCCAAATAAACAGGCTCTGACCACGCCTGTCACCACTCAAACCTGCTCAGCCAAGCCAAATGACACTCCTATGTAAACTCAGAGATCCAGGGCCTACCGTGTGCCCCCATAAAGGCTAAACACATTTGTGCAACTGAAAGTAGAACTTTAAAATAGTAAAGAAGGCCGGGTGCAGTGGCTCACGCCTGTAATCCTAGCACTCTGGGAGGCCGAGGCGGGCGGATTGCTCAAGGTCAGGAGTTCAAGACCAGCCTGAGCAAGAGTGAGACCCCCGTCTCTACTATAAATAGAAAGACATTAATTGGCCAACTAAAAATATATACAAAAAGTTAGCCGGGCATGGTGGCGCATGCCTGTAGTCCCAGCTACTTGGGAGGCTGAGGCAGTAGGATTGCTATAGCCCAGGAGTTTGAGGTTGCTGTGAGCTAGGCTGACGCCACGGCACTCACTCTAGCCCGGGCAGCAGAGTGAGACTCTGTCTCAAAAAAAGATATATATATATATATATATATATTAATTCACTCAATATATATTTGTTGAACATTTACTATGTACCAACAATTCTAAAGTGTTATTTTTCATTTAGGAAGTATAAATACCATTGACATTAGCTCTTGGTAAAATATGTATTTTTCCATAAGCATAAAATATTTAGAAAGCTTTCAGAGGGTTATTTTATCCATAAAATTATGGGTAAGATCCTCAATTATGAAATCCCGTGGTAGGTTTTAAAAAAATAATCTTCACTGCTAGAGAGGGAAAGAGCGTATGTGATATTTCCACTACATTCCCATTAATGGCAATTCATGGCCCAAACCAATGTTGACAAGATGGTTGCTCTGGAAAAATCAATGATGAGTTCCAAATAATCAAGCATTCCAGAATCAACTTACTTTAGTTGTTTTTAATAGTCATATTTTTAAAAATATATTAGCTTCAGAGTTTAGAAACTGTCATGTACCAGTCAAAACCTAGCCTCACTTAATCTTCTGGAGCTCAATTTCTAGGCAGCAGTTAAGAATACGAAAGGGAAATCAGCTGGGCATAGTAGCATGCGCCCGTAGTCCCAGCTACTCGGGAGGCGGAGGCAGGAGGATCACTTGAGCCCAGGAGTTTGAAGTTGCTGTGAGCTAGGCTGACACCATGGTACCCAACCCCAGGAAATAGAGCGAGACACTATCTTAAAAAAAAAAAAAAAAAAAAAGGAGAGAAAGAGAGAAAGAAAAAGAGAGAGAGAGAGAAGAAAGAGGGGAGGGGGGAGAGGGAGAGAGGGAGAGAGGGGGAGACGGGGAAAGGGAGGGAGAGGGAGGGAGGGAGGGGGGGAGAGAGAGAGAGAGAATGAAAGGGATTGGGGAGAAAAGGGAAAAATGTCATTTCTCTCAAAAGAATAAAATACCATCCATCACAGTCAATGCAAAACTGTGCAATTTTGATTTTCAGGATATTTGAAAAAGAGATTATTCCTGTTTGAGCTCTTTCCAAAGTCATTCCATTACAAATGTTAACACTCTCTTAAGGACTAGTCCAGTAGCCCCAAACTCCAGCCAACCTAAAAAGCTGTCTTCCTTCATCACTAATGCTTCCTCCCAACAAAGTCCCATTTTGTTAGGACACTATCAGTCCTAGTGGATCCCTCCCCCCTGGTCCCTGTGAACCAGTGGCCCAGCCAAAGTTACAAGAGACAGGTGTACACCTTAGTCCAGGCAGGGTTATGTAGGTGACCTCCTCAGTCACAATGCAGACTCTCTTCTCTGAGTCCTCATATCACCAGTAATCTAGCACAGACCATTTCTCTCCTGGGTAAATCAATATTCCTCTGGGACAGAGATTGGGTCTTCCTGTCCCTGTCCCTGGTGCTCTTAGCACATCTGGCTGCTTTCCCACAAACTGGCATTACAAAGTCTCTATTGACCTCCTATCTCCTTCTTAGCCCAAGTTTCCCAAAAACTTGAAAGGGTCAAGAAAAACCTTTGCCCTGATGAAAGCCTTCTTCACCAGCACATTGTAGGGATCAGCCCAGTTCTTGCCACATAATTTCCTATTTTTTGAATGAATTAATACGGATTATTTTTCACTTGTTTCTGTCTTCCCTTCATAGGACCACTTGCAAAAGTCAGAGAGCCTCCCCACAGTAGCATGGTCAGAGCTGCCTCAAACATCTGGAGGCTACTTAAACTTAGCACTGTATCAAAACTGCCACTTCCACACTGACAGGCAGTGTTTGGAATACCACGTTAACCTACAAGCCAGTGAACAGGTGTGACAAGGTCAGAAGGTGGGGTGGGGTGCAGTAAAGGAAACACAGTGCTAATTTAACAAATGCCTCCTAAAGGTGTAGGAGTCACACAGGGATGAAGGAGTGGCAGCCCGCAGGCTTTATCTGAAAAGCAGGACTTCCATTCTACCCTATATTCCCAGATGCCCACCTGCACCAGAAGGTTCTGCATTCTCCAAGCTCCCACCTCCATTTCTGGAAACACTCTTCCAAGAATGCAGTAGCCAAGGCTCCTTCATCCTTCCCTCCAGGAACTCTACCTGCTCCTCTCCTTCCAGCCAGATTCCTAGTCACTCTCTCTAGAGAAACCGTCATAACCTAAATGCCAGCACTATTCACCACTGTGAAGTTTCTGATGTCTGAAAAGGACTGAACTATGCCTGAAGAACTTTCCACATTCTATGCATTCATAGGGCTTCTCACCAGTGTGAATTCTGTAATGTTCACTAAGGTGTGCATACTTCCGAAAGGTTTTCTCACACTCACTACATTTATATAGTTTCTCACCAGTGTGAGTTCTGTGGTGTTCAGTAAGAGATGAACTATGAGCAAAGGCTTTTCCACATTCTTTACATTTATAAGGCTTCTCGCCAGTATGAATTCTCATATGCTGAGTGAGGCAGGTATTCTGATTAAAGCCCTTTCCACATTCATTACATTTATAGGGTTTTTCTCCAGTGTGACTTCTCTGATGCCGAATAAGGCAAATGCTCTGAATGAAGGCTTTACCACATTCAGTGCATTTGTAGGGTCTCTCCCCTGTATGAATTCTTTGATGCTTAGTGAGTGGAGTGCTCTGAGTAAAAGCTTTGCCACATTCCTTACACTTATAGGGTTTTTCTCCAGTATGAATTCGCTGATGTTTTATAAGAGATGGACTCTGACAAAATGCTTTGCCACATTCCTTACATTTATAGGGTTTCTCTCCAGTATGAATTCTTTGATGCTGAGAGAGGTTTGCCTTTGTTTGGAAGGTTTTCCCACATTCAACACATTTATGAGATTTTTCCCCAGTGTGAATTCTCTGATGTTGTGTAAGATTTGAGTGTTTGCGGAAAGAAGAGCCACATTCATTGCATAGATAAGGCTTCTCACCAGTGTGAATTCTCTGATGATGAATAAGGTGTGTGTTCTGATTGAATGCCTTCTCACATCTATTACATTTATAAGGTTTCTCTCCAGTGTGAATTCTCTGATGTTCAGTGAGATGTGAGTGACAGCGGAAGGAATTGCCACATTCATTACATCTATAAGGTTTCTCTCCAGTGTGGACTCTCTGATGCTGAGTAAGAAATGATCGACATCGAAATGTTTTTCCACACTGCTCACATTCATATGGTTTCACTCCAGTGTGAATTCTCTGATGTTGAACAAGGAATGAGCTTCGACTAAAGGATTTCCCACATTCTTCACATACATAGGGCCTCTCTCCAGTATGAGTTCTCTGATGTTGTGTAAGGGATGAGCTCTGAGTAAAGATTTTTCCACATTCATTACATTTCCAAGATTTTTTCTGTGTGGAGAGAGTTGAACATTTACTCTGGTCTGAAATCTCATTGGTGTGTATATTACTTGTTTCCCACTGATGCAGACTCTCTTCTGTAGAAACTCTGAGATGTGTAACAAGCCTTGAGGTCAAAAGTAAGCTTTTCTCAAAACTATATTCTTGATTAATCATTTCAGTGGGTGCTTCCTTATGGATGAAAGTTATTCCCCCAAAACTTCCTTCCTGGAAAAGGCATGGCCCAGGAACTTGTCCAGGAGAGTTTTCCTTCACGCCCTCACATGCATATTTTTTTTCAAGAGTACAATCTTGGTATTCACCCTCTTGGAATCTCTTTGCTACTGTCCCTGGTGAGTGAATATCATAGACATCCTGCTCTAGAGCAGGCTTGTTCGTCCATCCTGAAAGAAAACAGCAGAGTAAGTATCTCTAATGTCGGACAGAGTTGAAGCACCTTACAATGTAGAACACTAACATTAACAGGACTCAATAGTAGCCTATGAGTTAGGGCAATAAAAGCAAGCATGGCAAGCAATTCATAATTGCAGGTGGTAGAAGAGAAGTGCATCACAGTAGTCTGACCACAGTAATGAAGAACCTCCATGAAAAGGCCAGCTATACACATTCAAGGAGTGAAAGAATGACAGATAACTGAGGTAAATGGAAAACAACAAAAAACACACAGATTAAGATTAAGGAAGGACCAGAAACATGAATAATTTGTATTCAGAGTGAAACGTGGGACAATGTAAAAAGACAAATGTTGGAAAAGAGAAAGATAAAATACATAATAGGGATAAGTACGCCCCAGAGATATTCACCTACACCTGTGCCAACCACCCCTATAAGAGACAGTAATTTGATCTTGAGCTTCACTTAGTTTCTCTTCTAAAGTTTTCAAAGGCTTCCTACTGCCTGGCTATTTATCCCACTGGTTTCCCTTGCTCACTCACCTGGACAAGTCTCTCTCCCAATCTCTCTCTCTTCATGCCCTTGCATGTTCAACATCCACAAATCTTCTCTTTGCTTTGAATGGAAAACACTTCAGGTTTGGAAAACAGGGAGCCCTGCTCATAGAGGGGGGAAAAAAAGGTGGGGAATGGGTATCACTGTCCCAGCAAACAAACTAGAAAGAGCAGCTGTTGCCTAGGGATACTATCTAATAACTCACACAATACCTCTTCAGGATATCAGTGTGGCTGCATCAGCAAAAATCAGCATTGGCTGCAGACTTGAACGTTCAGAAACCCTGTTTGTCAGCTAAGAAGTGACATACATACTGACAAACATTCAAGCACTTGATGAATAAATCAGAATGCTATTTATTGCCTTATAATGATAAAGACAAAGATTAAATGAATAGGAAAATCCAAGTTAATAAGTACACTCTATTTATCCTACACCAATCTATATAAAAAGTCAGTTAATGTAAGCAAAAGTTGCATGGGGCCAGGCACGGTGGCTCACACCTATAATCCTAACACTTGAAAAGGCCAAGGCAGAAGGACTGCATGACCTTAGGAGTTCTAGACCAGCCTGGGCAATAGCAAGATCTCAGCTCTATAAAATACTAAAAAATTAGCCAGGTGCTGTGGTGCATGACTGTAGTCCCAGCTACTTGGGAGGTTGAGGCAGGAGGACAGCTTGAGCCCAGGAGTTTGAGGCTGCAGTGAGCTATGATTGTGCCACTGTACACTAGCCTAGGTGACAGAGCAAGACCCTGTCTCAAAAAAAAAAAAAAAAAAAAAAGTTGCATGGGGAAAATGGCCTCATAGCATGGCTAACATATTAAGACAGATTCATGAAATTCTACCATATGTCAAGGAGCCTGGACAGTAGTTAGAAAATGCTAACTTGATACAAACTAAAGATACCTTGTCCTTTCTTTTAGATGTCATATCAATTAAACAGTTTTTTCTTCTGGCACACCTCAATATAAGAGCATAACCTGCAGTTTAAAAACAAACAAAAACATGTTGTAAAATAGGTTTTGACTTACAAAATGATTACACCCTTAAGTAAGAAACAGAACTGGCAGCATTATTTCAAAGACAAAAGGATGGAGAATTGATTTTACCAGCATGAATAGCTCCAGAGGTATGAAAGGACAGAATAAGTCTGCTGAAGTACATAATAAAGTTGGTCCCATGGGCTTTTCATAAAGGTCTGTGCCCTCTGCATTGGGTTTTGAGGGGTTAAGAGATCCTATCTGGATTTTCCTCCTCATTTTTCACAGGAGGGGTATTAAGGAGACGTTTCAGCTATCACACAGTCCTGCAGAGACTTATGCAGCAGAGTGGGAATTGGGTATAATCAGTGCTAAATGCTGAAAAAAATGTCAGACAATGCCCCCCACCTAACTGCAGATTATGTAATACCTGGACAAAGACATTAAACCAATAATTTCAAGTATGGGACTTACAAAACTGTAAGTATGCTGTGCTATGGAATGTAGAGCAGAGGAGACCTACTCTAGTCTCGGAAAACAAGCCTCCACGAAGGAGAGATGAACAGGAACTGAACAAGTGAAAAGGGAAAAGAATATACCAGTGAGATGAAACAGAACATACGAAAGAAATCAAGCTCAGAACTTTAAAAGAATGAAGAAAATCTAGTAAGGTCAAGGTATTAAGTACGAGAAATGAGACACAAAGACTGAGGTAAGCAAAGGCCAGATCAGTCAGAACCTTGTAAACCATTTTAAGGACTTCACAGTGAGCAGAAAGCCATAAAACGAATTTGAAAAGGTTTCATGAAAGACATGACATAATTAGCTCTGCTGTTTTAAAAAAAAACATACCTCTTTGCCCACAGTGCAGAGAAAGAGTGTGTGTAGGAGTATAGAGTGGGAGTTCAAGATGACAGCTAGAAGATCCCTTGTGAGACTGTTTCAATAGCCAATAAGGGGGCTGGACTTACTAAGAGACAGAATCACCAAGATTGGATGAATATGGGGGAGGGATGAGAGAGAGAGAAGTCAAGTATAATTGGCCAGCTTTTGGCTTGAATGACGACAACAATCTTTAGTGAGAATAAGAACACTGGTCTGGGGAGGAAGAAGATACATTCAGTCTCGAAATATCCAAACAGTACAATATACATATTTGGAATAGAGGAGGGAGGTGTGAGCTGAAAACATTTTTAGAGTTTTTGACATAAAAAAGGAATCGAAATCATGGTAATGTAGCTAAGAAAATCTCAACAGTAGGCCTATACATTTAAAAGATCCCTAAGTCAGGTGTGGCGGCTTGCGCCTGCAATACCAGCTACTCAGGAGGCTGAGGCAGGAGGATCGCTTGAGGCCAGGAGTTTGAGACCAGCCTGGGCAACACAGTGAGATCATATCTCTATTTTTTAAACAATTTTTCAAATAAAGATCTCTAATGCTCTAAGAGATATAAAAATAATTAAATACATGACAAAAATAACATTTCTAACTATAAAAAAAAGATTATTTGTAAATTATGTTAGGGCTATTGCTAACCACCTGGAAAAAAATACTTAATGAGATTCCTACATCAAACCACACACAAAAATAAACCTAAACTGATTAAAGGTTAAATATAAAAGGTGAAACCACAAACTTGGCGTGGCTCCCAGCACTTTGGGAGGCCAAGGCAGGATTGCTTGAGGCCAGAAGTTTGAGATCAGCCTGGGTAATAGCCAGACCCAGTCTTTACAAAAAAATAGAAACATTATGGCCTGGCGTGGTGGCTCACACCTGTAATCCTAGCACTCTGGGAGGCCGAGGCGGGTGGATTGTTTGAGCTCAGGAGTTCGAGACCAGCCTGAGCAAGAGCGAGACCCCGTCTCTACTGAAAAAAAAATAGAAAGAAATTAGCTAGACAACTAAAGAACATATATATATGTTAAAAAAAAAA
>CAUYRT010094607.1:0-14864 GCA_963574885.1 Lepilemur ruficaudatus | reverse complement strand
GGCTAGAGTGCCATGGCATCAGGCCAGCTCACAGCAACCTCAATCTCCTGGGCTCAAGCGATCCTCCTGCCTCAGCCTCCCGAATAGCTGGGACTATAGGTATGCGCCACCATGCCCGACTACTTTTTTCTATGTATTTTTAGTTGGCCAATTAATTTCTTTCTATTTTTAGTAGAGACGGGGTCTCACTCTTGCTCAGGCTGGTTTCAAACTCCTGACTTTGAGCTATCCACCTGCCTCGGCCTCCCAGGGTGCTAGGATTACAGGCGTGAGCCACCGCGCCCGGCCTTCCACCTAGATTATTAGAACAGTATTTGACTTTCTCTCTCTCACCATTTCAAGTACATCTTCTAATAGACTGTAAATCAAGTCTGGATTTAGGCCTTGGTTCTGTACCGTAGTTTCTCATGTGCTTAGTGAAAAACTAGATAACTTCAGTCTTGACAGCTGTGGCTAATTTCACAGACTCATCTACAGAATCAAGACATCAGTAGGACACTCATAAGTGGCTACAAACATCCCTATCTTCCTTATACCCCCACCAAAGCTGTTCCCTAATTGGTAAGTACTCACACAATCTTATTTATATTACATGTTTATCCTAGTGTGCATTTTTTGCTCATGCTCTTTCAAATACCTGTGATATTTCACTCATCTATTAAGGCCCACTTCAAATGTTACTTCTATTTACAGTCAGAATTAAGCTCTAAATATTTTCAGCTGTTACTTACCAAAGCACTGGTTGCTTATCTGAATTATAGTCATGAAAATGCCTTTCTTCCCAATTAATCCATTAACCCTTAGATCTGTTTCTGACAGATACATGTGCCTACTATATTTGAATTCTTTCCCTCCTATATTTAAAGATTCACCATGGGTTCAACTTAATGAAGTACAGCCCAAAGTATTTTTTTCTTAAACTTACTGTTTTTTTAAAGAGATGGGTCTCACTATGTTTTCCATGCTGCTGAAACTCCTGGCCTTAAGTGATCCTCCCACCTCAGCCTCCTGAGTAGCTGGGGTTACAGGTGCAAGTCACCATGCCCAGCTGCCAAAAGTATTTCTTTTGCACACTGAATATTTTCTTAATGTGCAAAGTATCATTTGTACATTGAGAAAATTACAAAATATTAAGGGTTTAGGTGATGTAAAGTCATTTCTTCCAACCTGAATGAAGTATTGAATCCTTTCTAGAACATTCCCACTAAACTGTGGTTTGTGTCAAAAGCAAAGCATGAAATCCAAACTATCAGTTTCTAAATACCTTCCTTTCCTGAGTACCTGTACTGCACAAGAAGCTTTATTTCTATTATTGTTAACTCCTAACATAAATCATACAAAACAAGAGTCAGTATGCCTATTTCAGTAATGGGGAAGACGATGAGGGACAAGGAAATTAGCTGAACTCCCAGACCTAGGCAACAGGAGATTGTCTGGAGTGGGGCTGCACTTATGCCCAAGCTCTTGGTGGGCAGCTCCCTACATTTGGAAATGTACAGGGGCATTTTGTTTGTCAGGATGACTAAGGCATTACTGGTATTAAGTGCCTGAAGGCTGGGAATGCAAAACATCTTACAAGCTGCCAAGAGTAAAGCAACAAGAATTACCCTACCTCAAATGCCAAACAGTTCTCCATTTAGCAATAACAAATAGAGGATGTAGGTCTGTACAGATAAAGCTTCCATGCTTCCCACTGTAGCACATTTATTAAAATGCCTACTGCATGCTGTACACGATGCCTAGGAAACATAATACATTTTGTGATTGTTGTGAGAACCCTAAAGACAGGCATTATTTCCTGTATTTAAAAAATGAGGAAACCGAGTGGCTAAGAAACTTGACTAATGTCACAAAACTTCTAAATACTGGAGTCTGTATTTGACATCATTATCTGCCCTGATCCAAAGCCACTAGACAACAGTTTGAACAGTTGACAAAATTCTTCTTTAGAATAAGTCAAAACTGCATATACCTGTCCCTTTCCACCATTCTCTTTCACAGAGTAGCCTTTCCAGTATCTTTAGACAGCTGTCACGTACCCAGAGTCTGGCTTCCCAGACTGATTTATTCTTCCTGAGCCCATGTTAAATCACTAGGAATCACCATTATTTCTTAT
This sequence comes from Lepilemur ruficaudatus, assembly GCA_963574885.1. Lineage (NCBI taxonomy): Eukaryota > Metazoa > Chordata > Mammalia > Primates > Lepilemuridae > Lepilemur > Lepilemur ruficaudatus. The sequence continues at coordinate 12,748 of CAUYRT010094607.1, read as the reverse complement.
AGGTTCTTAAACTATTCTTCCTTGAACCAGCCATTTCTGGTTCTGTACATTTTCTGTCTGGATCATGGCAAAGATAAATCTGTAGTACTCTTTCCTCCCTCCTTCCTTTAAAAATTCTAACTCCGTTTGCCTGTCTCACATCTTCCTCAAAGAATAACAGTTTGCTCAGATATTTTTTGAAGCCAGGATATCTGACCTCCTTAAGAATTTCTTGGCCTTATCTTATAATCTCTTTATCCTAGATGGACTTCCAAACCCCTTATCAATGTCCTTATTTGAAGATCATTTTCTGTTAACTGAGAAGACAAAAGCAAAATAAGCCGCCTGTTTTCCTGGTGTCCTTCACTAATACTATGCCATCAGCTGCCTCACTACACTTCAATCAGAAAAGATCAAGTATCTCTGAAATTATAAAATTCAACATACAGGCAGGATTGTACTTACAAAAATTCTATTCATTAAGACTTTTAGAAACTATCTACTGCATAATTCTGTATCCTCAAATTATAATCTCGGGAAGACATAGACATGTAGTTTCAAACTTGGATTACATTACTTAATTAGCATAGTTATTTCTTGAATATAAATCAAGTCTGTGTACTGATGGTACCATAGTTACTTGACAGCTGACTGACCCTATAAGGTGTCCAATATGGTAAACAGAAAACTATTAATACATTTTGGGTAAATAGATAATACAATTCTACACAGCAAAGACAATATAAGGTTTTTGAAGGTAATAGATGATATTAATATCAGTGAAATTTGAAATTTGCCTATATAAAATACTTTAAACAAGGACAGAACGTTTATTGAATTGATGAATGCCTGCTTCTTAGCAAAGAGTTACTAGCAGCCTTAAAATGATGACAGTTTTTTTTAATAACTGCCAAAAATAAAAAGAGGAAATCAGACCTTGCCACTTTATTTTGGGAGGCAGTTTTTTAAAAAGGCAGCAACTACTTTAAAAAACAGATCTTTTCTGGAATAGTTAGTATTCAAGAGACATCCTTTATATGATCTCTTATTTTAAAACAGGACAAAATACTATGGGTTCAGGTGACATGTTCACCTCAGACCTGAGACTCCCAGAAAAAGTTTTAGATTGGAACAAATACATAATATGGGCTCAAATCTCTACCTCAAAAACATAATCCTGTGATACCACCTATGGAAATGTAAAATCTAGCCATACCACATTCTATGCAGATCCCCAAATGGGTCAGCCTTTTCACGCCTCTGTCTTTGTAAACGTCATCCCTCTGCACTGAGCATCCTTCCTCTGCCTTATTCCCCTCATTCACTCTCATCCAGCTAGACCCAATGTATGCAGCTCTTTCTCTGTGAAGTCTTTTCTCCCTGATATTCCCAGAGTTTACCGGTCACAGGGTTTCCACTATATTCTGTATTTCTTTCTTTAATTGTACCATCCACACTATATTTTGTTAGTTTATATGTCTACTCCAACTATGAATTCCCTGAAGGCTGTCTCTTGTTTTATCTCTGAATCTTTTAGTAAGGATCAAAACAGTGTCTTCACATGTACCTGGTCAATGTTTGCTGAATATAAAGGAAAAATCAGTTTACATAATTTTGGATAGAGATATATAATTTTTTGGCCAAAAAAAAATTATTTTCCAAAAGTTATAGGGAATATTTTCTTGTTTTTTAAAATATATTTTAAAAGGGGCTGACGAAGGGGACAGGAAAATTGCCTTAAAAAAACCAAAGGATACTTGGAGTTTTACGATCTTCATTGACAACAATCAGATCTGTGAAATCTCTTGAGATGCACTGTGGAATAATTTTTTTTAGAGCCAGTCCTCTTCTGTAATAAACATGTGAGTTTGGTATAACTGTGGAGAGCTGTTCACAGAGTCGTACTGTTCTCTGCAAAACAAAATAACAAAAATTCTCAAAAGTAAAAAAGAATAAAAATTTTACGTGGTATATGATCATAAGGAAACAAATAATGATTATTGTAAGAGAGTGTTATTAACAGAAAGCAACAGTGGGGAAAGAATGAAATCTGAACAGTGTTTCATCTTTTCTCAAAGGCTGACATTCCTAAAACAGTTCTCAATAGGAGGTGATTTTGCTCCACCAGAGGACATCTGGAAATGTCTGGAGATTTTTTTTTTTTTTTTTTTGAGACAGAGTCTCACTCTGTTGCCTGGGCTGTAGAGTGCTGTGGCATCAGCCTAGCTCACAGCAACCTCAAACTCCTGGGCTCAAGCAATCCTTCTGCCTCAGCCTCCCGAGTAGCTGGGACTACAGGCATGCACCACCATGCCCGGCTAATTTTTTTTTTTACATATATTTTTAGTTGTCCAATTAATTTCTTTCTATTTATAGTAGAGACAGGGTCTCGCTCTTGCTCAGGCTGGTTTTGAACTCCTGACCTTGAGCGATCCACCCGCCTCAGCCTCCCAGAGTGCTAGGATTACAGGCGTGAGCCACCATGCCCGGCCTCTGGAGATATTTTTGATGGCTGATTAGTGGTGGTGGTGGTGGTGTGTGGTTGCTACTGGCATCTAATGGACAGAGGCCAGGGATGCTGCTAAACATCTGATAATGAACAGGATAGCTTACCACATCCAAGAATTATCCAGCCCAAAATGTTAATAAGTACTGAGGTTGAAAAACCCTATTCCAAAGAACTGTGATTAGTGAATCTACATAATATCACCAGCACTACATTTTATTTAGCTTACTCACAGGCATTATCTAGGGCAATTAACTAACTCTTCTGAACAGAGTACTTTAAACAGACTATAAGAAAATTAAGAATTCAAGAACTATACTGATTGATGTGTTTACCCCATGAGGCCTATCTGATGTTGTGATGAGAATCTTGGGAGAAGTCTGCCTGTTGAAGTAAGAAGCAAATTCATCTGTAGCTTCATCATAAGCAACCTGAGAACAGAAAAGAGAGATAATTTTACATAAAACAAATAATCTTCTGGGCCAAATTTTAAAAGTAGTTTCACTATTGGGCACTGACTACCTAGCTGATAAGGGATTTAAAGAAGGACTAGGAAGGACTGACATTAATGGCAACACAAAGAAGCTGGGTGATTTTCCCTTTGCAGAATACAAGTAAAGAAGTGAATAAATTTGTCAAAAACCATTTCAGGGCACAAACTGAAATGTGCTTGTTCTTGAGCTACTTTCATTTTCCCTATCACCTTATTTGGTGAAAACAATAACTTTACCAACTCCAGGGCTAATAGTAGGTAAGAACCAGCAGTCTTGGATTCAAAGGCGGCAGGCTGGCTCAGGACTGGGGGAAGGCGGGAATTGGTGGTGGGTGGATGAAAACCCACAGCTTTGCCAGTCTGATACTGCAGACCCAGTTCAAGGTTAGTGTGGACCAGCCAGAAATTTAAAGGAATGCTCTCGAAGTGAAAAAGCCATAGAGTGGCTGAGATAATCTCCACAAATCCCTGGCTGACAGCCAACCTTACACATGTGTGGGGGAAGAACTCCGTGAGCACTGAAAGGCAGGGGAGACTTGAGAACTGGCTGCAACCTTGAATGTATTCCTCAACCCACAAACAGCTCAGAAGGCAGAAGGTATGTATGTTTTAGTGGCTGCTCAAGGTGTCTCAACATAACCTCTGCCTAATCACTGGTTGACCATTAAGCCACACAAACACAGAGGCAATCCCTAGGGAAATAGGTTAAAAATAACAACAACAACAAAAAAAACTGAGCAGAGACACAGTGCTACTATAGGGAGGACAGATTCTACAGTTTAAGTCCAGGCAAATTACTAAAATAACCAATAGCCCTTAAAAGATAAAACAGAATCCAGAGTTACTGCAATATATTGTCTAAAATGTCCAGTTTTCAACCAAAAAATTATTAGATATGCAAAGAAACGAGAGTATGATTCATAATCAGAAAAAAATCAGTCAACAGTAACTGACTCCCCAAGTGGGTTCAGACGTCAAATTTAGCAGACTTCAAAGCCATTATAATAAATATATCCAAAGATTTAAAGGAAAACACAGGCAGATCCAAAATGACAGATCAATGAATTTGAAAACAGACTAATAATTATCCAATCTGAAGAAGACATAGAGAAAACAATTAACAGAAAACGGAGCAAAGCTGAGAAACTCATAAGACAATGTCAAATGTTTCTATAGGATGTGTAAAGGGAGTCCCAGGAGGAGAGGAGAGAAAGAAAGGGGGAAAAGAAATTGAAAAAATAAGGGCTGAAAATACCCCAAATCTGATGAAAGACATTAATTTACAGATCCAAGAAGCTCTATAAATCCCAAGTAGGATAAAAAGAAAGAATACCTAAATGCATCAAAGCCAAACTGCTAAAAGCAAAAGACAGAAAATTTTGAAGGAAATAAGAGAAAGTATAGGAAATGATGATTAGTGCAAATAATAAAGGTTAAAATGCAATGAAATGATATGTTCAGAGTACTAAAAGAAAAGTCAAGAATTTTACATCCTGCAAAATTATCTTTTAATAAAGAAGGCAAAATAAGTACAATTTCAGATAAACAGAAACTGACATTACTAGCTGCAATTAAATTTGCTATACTTTGATTTCACCACAATGCAATATACCAATGTAGCAAAACTGTACATGTATCTCATGCATATATACAAATAAGAAATAAATAAAAAAATCTGCTATAAAAACAAATATAATACCTAATATATAATAATAATTCCTACAAGCTGAAAGAAAATGACACCAGATGGTAACTCAGATCCAGAGGATGGCAAAAAGAACACTGTAAATGGTAAATATGTGGATAAACATAAACGACTGTGTGTGTGAGTGTATGTTTATGTACACTGTTAATTTCTTTTAAAAACATGAGATTGTTTAAAGCAGTAATTACACTAGGTTTACGACACAGACAGACGTAGTATATATGACATTAACAGCACAGACAAGGGTGGAAGAAATGAAACTAGTACAAATTTGCTATATTTACCAGAATTGTGTATTTATTTGAAGTAGACTGTAATAAATTGAAGATGCATGTTGTAATTCCTAGAGCAACTAAAAAAAATAGAGCTTAAAAAAAATCAAGAGGAATTAAAATGGCATATTAGAAAAATATTTAATACAAAAGAAAGCAAAGATGAACAGAGGAAAAATAAAGATGTATGAAATTTTGAGAGAAAAAGCCAAATGGTAGATGTAACTTGAACTACATCAATAAATAACATTAAATGTCAGACTAAATAAAAACAAGATTCAACCATATGCTGTCTATTAAGTGACACACTTTTTACGTGGTTAAATGTATATTAGACAAAATACACATTAAGAAAAGACATACTGCTAGATGAGACATTTTATATTGGATTAAGGGCTAGTACATCAGGAAGATGTAATTACAATTATGTAATTATATGTAACAATATAATTGTATATGCACTAAACAAAAGAACTTCTAAAAGACATAAAGCAAAAACTGAAAGGAATGGAAGAAACTGACAATTCAACAAGTGTACATGGAGACTTCAATACTCCTCTCTCAGTAACTGATATAATGAAATAGAATTTCAGAAAGAATACAGAAGAACACTGTCACCCAACTTGAACCAACTCTCATATACATAACCCCATCTCAAAATAGCACAATACATGCTTTCAAGGGCTTCATAGATCATTCTCCAAAGCAGACCATATACTAGACCATAAAAGTCTCTTTAATTGAAAAGGACTGATAATAAAGTATGCTCCACAACCACAACATCAAATTAGAAATCAACAGCAAGAAAGAAACCTAGAAAATCCTCAAATATTTGGAAATTAAACAACATACTTAATAACTGATAAGCCAAAGAAGAAATCACAGGAGAAATAAGAAAATATCTCGAACAGACTAGAAAATGAAAACACACAAAAAAATCAAAACTTACGTGCTGTGGTTAAAGAAGTGCTTAGGGGCACAACCAGCACTTTAAATGCTTATGTTAGAAAGAATGAAAAAGTTCCATCTAGGAAAAAAAGCTGGGGAGGGGTGGGGGGTGGGGGTTAGAGCAAATGAAACTCAAGGTAAGCAGAAGAAAAACATTATAAAGATTGGGAGAAAACTAATGAAATAAAAAAATACGACCAGCAAAAAAACTAATGACATTACAAAAAGAAATTGACAAACCGTCCATTAAAAGAAATATTCACATTTAAGCAATAATGAAAGCAGCACATTGTAAAATTTGTGGGATATACCAAAAGTGGCACTTTGAAGGATTTTGTGGCCTTACCTGTTCTTATTAGAAAAGATAAAAAAATGAGCAAATCAATACATAAAAACAATAAACTCAAAGAAAGTAGAAGGAAATAAACAATAAAGATAAAAGCAAGTATAAATGAATTAGAAAACAAAGATTCAATAGAATCAAAGAACAAAGTACTTTCAAAAACTAACAAAACATAATAGGTAACATCTCTGGTGAAAACTGATTAAGAGAAAATCCCAAATAAATAATACTAGGAACGAAAAGGGGACATTACTATAGTCTCACTCATGAACACAGATATACATTAATTCCAAGCAAAGTATTAACAAACCAAAACAATGTGTAAAAAAAGATAAAACATCATAACCAAATTGGGTTATCTCAAGAACGCAGAAGAGATTTAACATTAGAAAATCCAGAGGTCATTTATTACACTAATGCAATAAAGGAGAAAAACCACATAATCATCTCATTATTTGAAGAAAAAACAAAAACATCTGATAACATTCTACATTAATTCATGATAAAACAAAATAAAAAACAGCATAATAAGAATAAACAGAATTTCCTTAACTTACATGGAGTATCTACCACTAGTGACACAAAATGTTAATGATGATACATTAGAAGCATTCTTTCTAAAATCAAAACATGGCAAACATGTTACTACTGCTTTTTCTATTTATTTGACATTATGCTGGAGGTTCTAATCAGTATGAAAGTAGGGTAAAGAATAAACTGTTAGTGGATTGAAATAATAAAGCTATCATTCAAAGAAATGATTATCGAAACAGAAAAATGAAAATAATATTCAAATCATTAGAAACGAATTTAGGTAAGCTACTAGTTAGAATACCATTACCCAAAAAATGTGCTGCTTTCATTATTGCTTAAATATGAATATCTCTTTTGATGGAAGATTTGTTGATTTCTTTTTGTAAGCTTCCTAACTAGTCTGCTTACGTCTCCAATTATAATACATTCTCAGTACAGTAGCCAATTATTTTTATGATCACATCATTCTTCTATTCAAAACCATCCAATGGCTCCTCATTCTACGCAGTATAAAACCAAAGTCCTCACAATGGCCAACAAAGTCACTGATCTGGTCTTTCCCCTTCTCCACACTTTCCTACAATCCTCCCCCTTGCTCACTTAATTTCAGTCACAACTAGCCTCCTTGCTATTTTTCAAAAGCATATTAGGCACACTCCTGCCTTAGAGCTTCTGCATTGGGTGGTCCCTCATCCTGGAGTTCTTTTTGCCCAAAGATGTCTAACTTCCTCACATCCTTCAGGTCTTTGCTAAAAGGTCATCTTCTCAACAAAGCCTCCTTGACCATCCTATATAATAAGCTCACAATCTGGTAAATTTACTAATAATCATTTAATTGTACACTTAAAATGGATTAATTGTATGGCATCTAAATTATACTTCAATAAAGTTGGTAAAAAAAAAAAAAAAGATCACAATCCTACCCAATAGAAAAATCAGCCAGAGACACAAACAACTGATTAGGGGGGAAAAAAGATATGAAAAGATGTTCAACCTCATTCAAACAAGAGACCTGCAAATTAAAACTAAACTGAGATACAACTGCTCACCTATTGGACTGTAAATTATTTGTAATTGCAAAATCTTGAGCGAAAATTTGAGGAGTAATATTCATTTACATAATTTTAAAGTATATTCCCTCAAAATACTTATTACAAAGGGATCTGAAAATCTGAAACCTGAAATCCTCCAAAATTCAAAACTTTTTGAGCACTGACATAATACAAGTGAAAACTCCACACCTGACTTCCTGTGATGAATCGCAATCAAAGCTTTGTTTCATGCACAAAATTTATTTAAAATATCATATAAAAATTACCTTCAGGCAATGTGCATAAGGTGTACATGAAACATAAATAAACTTCACGTTTAGACTTGGATCCCATTCCCAAAATATCTCATTCTGAAAAAATTCAAAATCCAAAGCACTTCTGGTCCCACGCATTTTGGATAAGGGATACTTAACCTGCATTCCTGTCAGAAGTCCATAAACTAAATATAATCAGAGGAAACATTAGACAAACTCATATTAAGGTACATTCTACAGAATATCTGATCTGTACTCTTCCAAAAAATCTCAATGTCATAAAAGTAAACACTGAGTAAGGGGAGACTTGGTCCAAATTAAAGGAGATTAAAGAATTATTACAATGGAATGTATGACCTGGGACTTTTCTTATGCTAAAAAAGACATCATTGGGACAACTGGTAACATCTGATAAGATCTACAGACTAGATGATAATATTGTATAAATGTTAATTGTCTGATTTTGATAACTGTGCTGTACTTATAAAAAAAATTTGTTTTTAGGTAAACCACACTCAAATATATAGGAATAAAGGGCATTATGCTTGCCCCTTACTATCAAACATTTCAGAGATAATATTTAGGAAATTTGGATGAAGGGTATACATGAAGGGTATTCCTACTTTTCTACTAAGTCTGAAATTATGTCAAAATAAATAAAATTAAAATGCATATTCATACACACATAGCCACACCCAAAAACATCCCTATACATAAAATTGTAAACCCTCTCTTTCTACTCCAGGTAGTCCTGAATCTTTTCTACTATTTTACTTTAGCAATCTATCACCTGCTAATATTTGTCTCATTTATTTATTATGTTTATTTTCTGTCTCCCTAGAATGTAAGCTTTGAGTGTGCAGAATGTGTGTGTGTGTATGTGTGAGTGTGATAGAGTATTTTGTGCACTAATGGATCCCAAGTCCCTTAAACAGATAGCGGGCAAACATTTGCTGAAAGACTGACAGACTGAATCAGTGGACTACACCAGGAGACATGTGAAAGAAGGCTGATAGTATCACTGTTTGAAAACAAGCAAACATTACAAAATCAAGTTTCCTTTAAAAAATTTTTAAAAATACACAAAGTATTTAAACCTTGATTCTCTCACTGGACTATTGCAAACTATTTAAATAGAACATGCAAAGTGGAAGATCTTGAAATCAAGAATGGAAAATCTTGAAATCAAGAGTTTTATGAGGATACAAAAAATACCATCAAAATGTCTAACAAATACTACAAAAGTCGATAGTATGAGGAATTCTTTTAAAATATTAAAAATACTGTTCAGAGATTAAATGACAAATTTACTGCATTTTCTATAGCATTATTGGGAAGTTCAATTATGAAATAAACTAATGGAACAATTATCTCGATTATGAAATAATCACAAATAAATCATAAAATTTAATTATGAAATAACCTACCAAATAATAGGATAATAAGTCAACATGGTAGCTGAATAACTCCATTATACAACTTCACCTGTGGGCATTTTAAATTAAACATCAACACATAATTTATCAAAGTGATCATTCAAATTCATTTATGACTTCTAACATTACCTCTTCATCATTAGGGTCTACTATGGTTTCATCATACTCTCGCTGGTTATCAATGGTCTTGGGTATAGGCTTTGGTGGAGCCTAAATAAAAGAGAAAGGATTACATTTTAGAAGAATTTTTCATTAATTATTTTACATTAAGGTTGGAGTAAAATAACGAAAATCTACAAATAATCCAAAAACTCAACCTGTTCCTCCTATCAACCTACTGCTACCGTTACTGCTACATAAATCCTAATAACAATACTGAGTAAAAGACATTTTAACAATCTAGGCAGAGACACACACATACTAGAAGAATGGCTAACAATCAATGAAATAGCTTAAAACCAGAGAGATATAACAGAGAGAAGAAATAGGAGTCACAATTACTACTAAGGAGAAAAATATCAAATCGTATTTTTTAAAAAAGGAAAAAATTACAAAAGTACCATGTATGTGATTTTGTTTCACTATGTCTAGAAAGCTATTCAGAAATATTTAACAATTCTCAGGTTAGGGTAGGTAACAACAAAAAATGTTAAAAATTAAAAAAATAAAGACATATATAACAAAAGTCTATCCACTGACCTAGTAATTCTATTCTGGGGGATTTATGGTAAGGAATGTTAAGGAGGGGAAAATTTATACAAAGAAATAAGTAATATCACTATTCATAATAAAAAGAAACAGGGCAAAGTCCCACAACAGGGTACACACACTATGGTATGTCAACATTTGTGTAATACTGTTAGAATCAGCAATCATGCACACTCAGCTTAGACCCAAAAATTGTGTAAATGAACTGGTAAGGAGCAGGAATACAGAATTATAAGAACACACTAACAGTAATTCTCTCTCTCTCTCTCTCTCTATATATATATATATACGCATATATATATACACACACACTAAACAGATATGAAGAAGATATAAGCTGATAAACCAGGGTTTAATTTTTCTATTACTATATGAAATAAATGTTAAGTTTTAAGTAATTTTTTACAAGAGGCAGTTATATGAAGTCATCTTTCAGTCCAAAAACAAGAATGGTGATATTTTCAAATGGTGATCAGCATATTAATTTGCTATAATTGACTGATTACTGAAGAGTTAAAAAGAGATTAACATTAGTTGACACATCAGGATTTTGCAGTTAAAACAGTCTAATATTGACAACTTCAAACAGTTTAACCCAATACCATTAAAAGAATGCATGAAAAAGTAGAATGTTTAGTTTGTATATAACCTTTGTATTTTTTCTCTTCCTCAAGGACCCTTATTCTTATTTGGTACCTTTACCTTAAGAGATGAGAGTGTGAAGAGTTGTATGTTTTTAAAATTTTGCAACTATAAATCATAACTTATGAGTAACTATAAATGAAATTAAATGAAAATAACTTATCTGTGTAATAATCTAGGAGTATTTAATAGTTCTTTTTAAGTTTTTCAATAGAAGGATGGGCACAGTAGCTCGTGCCTGTAATCCTAGCACTTTAGGAGGCCAAGGCGGGAAGACTGCCTTAGGTCAGGAGTTCAAGACCAGCCTGAGCAACATACTAAGACCATGTCTCTACAAAAAATGGAAAAATTAGCCGGGTGCTCACTTGTAGTCCCAGCTACTTTGGGAGGCTGAGGCAGGAGGTTCCCTTGAATTTGAGGTTGCAGTGAGCTATGATGATGCCACTGCACTCCAGCCTGGGCACCAAAGCAAAATCCTATTTAAAAAAAAAAAAAAAAAAAGTTTTTCAATAGATTTCACTTCTTACCAATACCACAAAAATAGCCAAATACTTTCTTGATGCATTCTCTGTTCTTCCCTTTGCTATAATCCATCCAAGTATCTCACCCTCCTCCCACTCCCCACGTTCACCCTTCACAGCTCTCATTATTACATACACATACCTCTATCCTACTCCAGAAGAGGTTCTATCCTGCTTTTCCCCAGCCTTGCCTGACAAAGAGCCTTTGCTTCAACTCACAAGAGCTCCTGCTCCAGGCCTAACTTGCGCAGCTTCCCCATTCCCAAAGTCAAGAAGAGGTTTCTCTGCCTCTCAAACACATAAAGTTACATGCAAAACACCACCACCGTGTTTATTGTTTAAGTATATAACCATACCTAGTAAAGGCAAAAAATAAACGCATGGAAAAAATAAACAACAATTTCACATGAGTGGTTATCTCGGAGGTAAAAGCAATCAGGAAGCAGCAGACATGGGGCTTTCAACATTACTTGCATTAGCAAATGCATTATTTCTTAAGCTAAGTAAAAGATTTTAGGGTTTTGCTATATTATTTTTGTAGGTTTTTATACATCTGAAATATTTCATAATAAAATGTTAAAAGAAAGTTAATTCAACGTAAATATCAGGACATATTCCTTAATATAAGATAAAAAGAAGATGGCTAAAAATTTTACTTACCTTATCACCAAGAGCCTCTCTCTCTTTTTTAAGTCTTTTCTTAGCTGCCAACTTTTCCTAAAGGGTTAAAAAAAGAATATTGAAAAAACCAGGATTTATATCACAAATACATAACAAAACTACAAATTACTAATGCTATGAATATTTAAACTGGGCAATCCTTGTAATCTTTTAAAAATCTGGACATAGGTTTTTATACCTAAATTACTGTAAGCCAAATAAACTGGCCAATTAATCAGATTTAACAAAGATCTTACCCCTTCAAAAAATCTAAATTGGACAGTTTGAGCACTAAGTGAGCATTAAACTTCACTAGCTTTATCTTTTACTATAAAGCCTCAAATTAAATTAATGAAAGTACAAAATGTGTACCTAAACAAGTTAACAGGTTTTGTTGTGCTGTTTTGCCTAACCGGCTGCATCTTAAAGAAGACCATGGTTATGCTGATTGCTCCTCTTGAAAAGCACTAAAAATAAGGAGAAATAGAAGATGAGGTTCAAGCTGTTTCCAATAAAACTGTCTTTAGTTATCCACATATTTTATAATCAAAATATGTGTTTAGAACTAGTAAGAACTTACAAGATTGGTTAGGATTATTCAATTATCAATCTACATCTTCTGGAGATTTCTAGACAGAATGCTAGACACACAATAGAAAATATTATTTTTTTCCAGCACCTACTGACCCTCACTC